>JARFNR010356761.1:0-10807 GCA_030323935.1 Semibalanus cariosus
TCTGTTTTTTTCTTCTCTGATATGTCAATGGTTATCTGAATATGTGTTTAGTCGGAACAATTCGTCCGTACAGCCTCTGAAATCCGATTAAATCGCTAGCCGCAGCTTGATGCGTGGGCTCTCTCACCTCTTCCGACCCATCGCATGATACATGCTTACTGCTCACTGACGAAATTCGGAGACGAGCGTTTCATCATTTTGCGCATACTGCAGAGATCCGTCACGATCATTTACACCCTCTGACTTTATCTTCCAATGAACTGCCGCTGTCTTAGGTCGCGATTGATCCCAGTCAGTCCCTAACAGCCGGTCCGTGTCGGGGGTCGAACCTAAACTCAGTGACGAACATTCTGTCATGCAGGGGCGGGCTTTCCACCCGTCGGACGAGGGGCTGGGACATGTTTTGCGGACTACTACAATGGAAATAGTAGGTAATTTAAGCCTCAGCCGTGTACTTAAAGAATTGCTGACTAGGGAATCGTCGGAGTTTCTGACCATTCATCGTTGGAAAACCCGCTATTGCAGTAATGCATTCGCAGTTTAGCTCATATTGCTTTTAGAGTTTCAATTAGCTCACAAGTCACAGAATTGTGTTCGATGTTGCCTGACCTCACATGGTCTGACCTTGATACAATAGTCGGAACGATAGTATCTCTTTGTTCGCAAAGCAGTCCTGGACCTCCTATGTCTGCGATTAATAAGCGATAACTACAATTTAGGAGCGAAATGTCGCACTCAATCTCGACAAAACAGTCATGGGGAATGAAACTTCAACTCAGTGAAACAATCTTCCGGTTGCGATTTTTCTTTGCAACTAGCGAGTACAAATATAATACATTTTATCTCTATGTGACTGTCATGATAGTATTATCAGGGCGAGCTTGACTGCCTCTTTAAGTGGAAAAGTTTTGTCGTTGAAGTAGTCACGCTGCGGACTTGGCGGCGGCACCGCTCTCAAGTCCCCCCATTAGGGTTCGTTGTGGAGAGCCTGTGACTATTGTCAACGCACTTTTCGTCCGCTTCCGAATGGAAAACGAATTTATGAATTTACGTCGCTACCCGTTGATGTGAAACATGTATATTGGTATCTATCTGACAATTTACCCATTTCTGTTAAATCAATTCTGCTTCCTGATTCGATTCCATTCATCGACGTTGCTCCAAACCTGATTCGGTAAATACACATACCGGTGATTGGTGTTGACCGATATCCGATTCAGATTTGATTTGGCCAGCCGTTGGGTTTCTGTCATTGAGTGGCGTAATTACCGAGCGAGCGCGAAGCGCCCGTGAGGTTTCTCGCCAACATACTAGACCAATTTACATTTGACCCGGCCCGGTCCGACACGGCCGTACAGAAGCTTTTCGGAAGCTATTACCTTTGCAACCACTGCCTCGATTTAGATTGGGTTTTCGCCATTGGATAGCTACATCAAATCAATTTTACTTTGAGCAAAAATATGCACATGGAAGTTAGAATTTAACTTAGTGTACAAAGTTACAATTCATAGTTCTCGACGGCATAATTTGCGCGGTCGAAACCTTCCATAGTCAACGAATTTTGATCCAAGCATTTATTTATACGATGAAGCATGCAGTGCTCAGGACGTGCACTCCCTTTTGGCGGATTCGAGAACGGAAATCATGCAAAATGTAATACAGAGCGGGCCCGCTCGGTGATCGCCCGAAAAGGCGTTACCTGTATTTAATGCCTTCGCGAAGTGTACGTGGTTCAACTTTTGTATCTGACCATATTTTCTCATCCATGTATTTAAACCTTGCACATTCCTGTCAACACATACATTTTCGGTGGAGTATCTTTGTTTCAGCAATTAGTATTGTTTATGTATGTAGATGAAGGCGAGCACCGTTCGGTCGCCGAATCCAGCGTGAGGCCGCCAATGCACTACGGCTCGCTGCTTGGCGTGTTTGCAATTTCATGGTGCTGACATCCCAACCTTTATAATACAAAACACATCACCAAACTCCATATCTTTTCTATATAAATTTGTGGATGGTATTTTTGTGCAATCCCTACCACATGGAGATTTCCCAAGCCAGCATACAATTTTCACGTGCAATATATTCAAAGTCATTTGATTATATCGTACGATTTACCTGTTTTTGCCTGGCCTCCCGTTGACCGCTGTCTGCAACATCGCCCAGAAACTGCCATGACCGTATTTTTTATCGTGGGGGTTATGGAGCGTAATTACTCTTTTCGTGGCTTAGAGCGAGCACCATTGATGTATTTTATGTTGCTAGTGGAATTGTGTTGTGGTCAGTAATGAATCAATCTTGCTTTTCATGCTGTACTTACTACGCATATGCCTTATAAATGCTAAGCACATGCTTCGTAAACAGAGTACACCTGTGTAATTAATCTGCCCTATAAGGAAAAAGTAAAATAGCTACATAACTATCCATAACACATCATGCATCTAGTCAAATCCAGCATATATGGATTTAGGTTCTTATTCCTACGCAGTATATTAAGACTACAAGATGTGGGAAACTCACGAACCCGGCTGATCCGGAATATTAATATGTTCATTTTAGTTTATTTCATTCAAGCAATAACCAAAAGGTCCAACCCCGCCCACAAGTGAAGTATGGTGTCGGAAGCTAATATCGCTAACCGCTGCATCTCACGCCAGTTCGTCATTCGCATTCTAAGAAGGCAGTATTGGTCGGTCCAGTACCCTCTGCGTGTGAAGATAGACGTCGAGGGCGTGGCAGTTGCACAGCATCTGCTGCACCCGCGTTATCCTATACATTGACCACGGTTTAGTCAGGTTGAGAAGCTGACACGGGGTCATCTGTTGTTTGCCTGGCTAATCGCAGTGCTTCGATTGACCAGGGGAACAGTGCTACGATTGGCTGACTCGCTGCTGAGACAGATGGTTTGAAAGATCTGATTGAAAGATTGGGATGATATTCATTCTCTGGGTAAAAGAACCTATTGTAAAGAACCGCTGAAATGATGTGCTGATCATAATTCTTGAATTTGTGAAACGCGCCTTCATCCGTACGGTAAATTCAAATGCAGAAATGGACATTGAACAAATAAAATTGCAGTCAATACATGTATGAAACCGTTGCATGAGCGAAACGTTAAAATGGTGAGTTTGCAGAGGTGACCATCTCGACTTCGTGTTCAAATCTAAATCTGGAAACTTCCAAAACATATAGGAAAACCGTTTGGACGTCTTTTACCTCGTCCTGTTCTGTTCCATTTCTGAAGCAATTGAATTTCCTAAGCAACTTAACCTTGTATGTCAAGTAGGCGCGCATTTAATTGCTTTTATTACGCATCGAGCCACCTGAGCCGAGTCGGAAAGATCGGATTAGTAATCTGAGACCTTGGTGAGCCTAGCAATGATGCTGTTTGCGTGACTTGCGATGCTGAGCTTAGTGTCCAGAGTGCTACTGCGCAGCTCGCGAATCTCTCCAACGGGCTCGACCCTTGTGGCAATGTACATTAACCTTCTGGACGGGTTCGCGCCTGAGGTGTATCGTGAGCGATTTGCATTGGCGTGGATTTAGGGCTAGTCCCCATGTGGTAGAACAGACTTCAGGTAATATCAAGATCTTGTTGCACAAGCAGTCCGTCGGATGGTTGGGTAATTTTGCGAGAGAGAAGGAACAAAACGATGTCACCAGCGTACAGGAGGCTCCCGTAGTCAATACCATGGGAAAACGTCTTTTGTTTATAAAAAAAGCGTAGCCAAAAGTGGTCCTTTTGGAACACCAGACGCTCCCAGTTTCCAGGTAGATATTTTGCAGTTGACGATCCTCTGACGCCTATTGGACAAATATAAATATCTGACAGATTCGAGAATAGGAATGCTTTACCTCGTGAGTGAGAAATGGGCGATTTATATCCAGGGAAAGCAGTCGGATGCTAAAAGTATTACGTCTGGTATCTGTCAAATATAGCCGATAAAGTCGTATGGAATCGTATCCTGGTTCAGGCTTAAGCTTTGTTGCTGACCTGCTTACTTCATCCCGACCAAACTCGAACAGCCACGTGTCTGTCATATTTATAATGCAATGAGCGAGGAATGTTATGGTATGAGCGAGGAAACGAGCATAACCGAAGGTTGTTTTTCTCTATTATTAAACAACACCATTCTTTATAATTGTGTTGTTCTATAGAAAAGCAAACTGATAAAGGTCATGCGGTGTTTAATTGATCCAACAACGTTGTTGGATGTAATACGGTGCCGGGGCGCCGCGCTGGCGGCTGCCGCCTCTGGAAGTTACATGATACACGTGTTGGCTGGGTGGTCTGAGTACAGCTGTATCATTCCCAGAGCGTGGCATTGTACTGCAACTGATGTTATCGGCTTTTATGACCTGTGTGCTCTATACCACCATGTTGACTCCTCATGAGGCCGGCTCTGGCTCCAGCAATAGGCCTCAGTTGTCTGCTATGCTTGTATTTTTTCGCGATATGCAGACCAATTCAACTCGGATGTTATTTTGTAGTGGAACGGTGGTATTCCTCTAGGTTTACGAATTAATTTGTATGGCATGTCACACTTTTGCAGCATTTCGACTACGTAAGCGGGAAAACGTAACTTCACAATGCAAATGTTGATTTATGGTGTGACACGATGACATTTGGACAGATTTACGTATTCATTTTTACGACACGCTGCTCCTTTGAAGCATTTTGACCATTTTGCGTCGAAAGGCGGAACTGCCAGCGACCTGAAACTCGTCTTGGACCGATGTTAAGCTATACAACGTCGCGCACCAATGAGCTTATGTTGTCCCCTACAATCAGTGCTAGTGATAGGTGCTTTGATGCTGCCGCCGACTTTGTCCTGAGCCTGTCGGCGGCAGTAGGTCCAGGTCTGTAGTGAATGCCCTCAGTTCTCCTGTCTCTGGCCCTGATCTAAGCTAGTGCTAGCTGATCTGATCTGATCCAAGCTTTGGTGACCTGCGGTGACCCGTGGTGACCTGTGTTGACCTGACCTGAGCTATGCTGAGCTGGTGTGAGCTGACCTAGCTTGAGTTAACCTGAGCTGACCCGAGCTTCGTGACCTGTGATGACCTGAGCTAACATGACCTGACCTGTGATGACCTGAGCTAACATGACCTGACCTGTGGTGACCGGTGATGACCTGAGCTGACCTGTGCTGACCTGAGCTGACCTGTGCTGGCCTGAGCTGACCTGAGCTGACCTGTGCTGACCTGAGCTGACCTGTGATGACCTGAGCTAACATGACCTATGACCTGACCTGTGGTGACCTGTAATAACCTGAGCTAACATGACCTGACCTGTGCTGATCTGAGCTGACCTGTTGTCTGGCAGGGTCGCGGCGGCTCGGTGGCGGCGGCGGCAGCTGGGACTCCGAGGTACCGCGTGGCCGGCTCTCAGCGTGCGACTGCCGGCAGCCGGCGACACTCCCTGGCCGAGACGTCCGAGTGCCGCATCCCCAGCCTGGCGCGTCTCAGAGTCCGCGACGCCGTTTCAGGTGAGAACCTTGCACCCAGCAGACATCCATCGTCATTCTGGAGCGAGAACTGCCCCCGGCAGACACATTAGATCCCACGTGAAAACTGCGCTCCCAGACACATTAGATCCCACGTGAAAACTGCGCTCCGCAGACATGTGCCGTTCGTCTCGGACCAGAATATCGCACGGCACAAAGCCCCAGACGGCGAGACACGGCACCCGGCGAGAGCCAACCTGCCGGACACCATCTGTGCTGATAGCTCTCCGGAGGGGGACGGCCGTCATCAACAGGCTCAAAGAGTTGAGAAGAGACAGTGCCGTTTGCAGACATTGTGACGAAATTGGCTAGTCTAGGTTGCGAATAGCTTGCGGGGATTGTAGTTTTATGATATTAGCATGCATATTCCATGGCGATGGTTTTGAAGATTGTCATCCACAAGTGATTTCGGAGTTGACGTTTTACAGCGTTTCATGACTTATCTAAACTGTATGGTCTCCCGAGTCGAGTTTTTCCTTCTACCTGGTATTTTGAGCGTGATTCACTTCACTTCATCCCATCCGAAAACCAATGTCAGCTTTTCACAACTAGGCGTTGAACACAGTTATGTGGGGTTGTGAGCGGGGGTCTGATTCAGAAAGATGACTGAGGAGTCGTCTGCCATTGGCCATTCGGTGGTACACTGAGGCTGCGAGACGTGGCTGTGGTTTGATGAGGCCTTGGCGGCGTTTGAAGTGGGGTGCTCCTCCCGTTGTGGAAAGCCTGCCTTGACTGAAGATCGGACATCAAAAGGAGACAGTCATCGGTTGGTTACGTGCCTCGACAATGCTGTCGTGCTGATGAGGATCAAAACTAGCGGCGCAGACAAATAATTTCGCGAAATTCGAATGCATGTACTTTGATTTTGACAGTACTGTCGTATACGTATCGACAACCATCGACGCGCTGGTTTTATTACGATTTGTGGGGATTGTACAGTCGTGATCAGATTTCAAGCATGCCAGATATGCTACCGATATGCTAGTGGTACGCTTTTCGGTACACCTACTGTGAAAGGCAGACCGCTTGGGACCCTACTTTTCGGCGATAACTTTTGCAAGCATCAACTGGCATGAACGAATTTCTTGCATTGGACGTTTCAGGCCCTGCGCTAAATTGTATTCTTAAGAGTGTCAAACGAAAAGATATTGTGTCGTTTCATCATCGCCAGCTTGAACACCGCGCTAACGCCCACCCGCCACCATGTCCCGGATGTATCTGGATCAAACTGGATCAAACCTGAGGCGCATACTGTGTGCTATTTTATCCGATATGACCGTAACGGGGGCGTGGGGCACATCCTGTGCGGGTGATTTGCGCCAGACCTTCCACCGTCACCGTGTTTCGGATTCTGCTGGCTCAGACAAGGCTCAGACATGACGTGAAGCGCATCCTACATGGGCTGTTTTATCTGATGTGGTCTGGTCGAGCGTGGGCAGCACATCCTGTTGGGGACGGATTGTGGACTTAATGCGCTTACCGCCCATCCGTCACCTTTCATCAGATGCGACTGGCACCGTGTTTCGAATGTCACAAGATCGGACGTGGGACATATCCTATGTGGACTGGTGTATCTGATTGACCAGCTCAGGCGCGGAATTGCATCCTTGTTTTGCGCCATCGATGACGCGGGCGGGACTCGGACTCGAGGAGATTCGCGAGCAGCTACCTGCCATCGACCGAGCCTGCCCAACCCCCGCTGTGCTCCACGAATCATCCGGCCAGACGGGCCGGCACCACGTCGTAGGCTCTCACGGGACGTCACGGGACGTCACAGGACGTGACAGGACGTGATGGTTCAGAGTATCACGGGCGTCACGGATATCACATAGTGTTTCGAGACGTCTCGGGACGTCTCGGGTTATGGTGGGGCGTCATGGGCCGTCACTCTCGAATTGTCTCGGAGCGCCACGGAGAATTCTGGACGGCGCGGCAAGTGTGGCATGCCACGAAACGATAAGGGCTCCACATGGGTATCCAGGGGTGTCACGATTGTGGCTGAAGCGCCTGTCAGCTGCAGCACTTAAGGTGTGCCTTGTGCACTGTAACATGCCGCCTAGAAGAGGGATATGCTACTTATGCATCCTCCGAGACGGTACGTCCTCATACGGTAGGTGTTGTCGGACAGTGGGAGGATGTCAGCGGGGGCAGATATGCTAGTGGTACGCTTTTCGGTACACCTACTGTGAATAGCAGACCGCTTGGGACCCTACTTTTCGGCGATAACTTTTGAAAGCATCAACTGGCGTGAGCGAATTTCTCGCATTGGACGTTTCAGACCCTGCGCTAAATTTTATTCTTAAGAGTGTCAAACGAAAAATTAGGGCACTCAGGAAAAAAATCCATTGGGGGGAAAATCCATTCACTCTTAATGTTAAAGATAATGCGAGCTCGGATAGAGGCTAACGCCTTGCGGCTCGGTAGTCCCGTCCTCGACTCCGCCCACCACTCGCAACCGACCGGTCACGGGTCGGACAGCGCCGGTTCAAGGTCAGCCAGGGCGGAGCTAAGCTCTGACGTCAAATCATAGCTCCACCTTTTCACGATAGCCTCTACCCATCGCGCCGATTGAATCCCCTGCGTGAGTTTTAACATAACGAGTAAATGGCAAGTGCCATAAATTTTCGTTTGACATTAACTGACCTTAATAGTAATAATAATAAAATGGCCAATGGCCTGAAACGTCTATTGCAAGAAATGCGTTCATGCCAGTTCATGCGTTCAAAAGTTATCGCAAAGATTAGGATCCCAAGCGGTCTGCCGTTTGCAGTATCATTGTTGCGATCCCATATTTGTTTTCCTGACATGATTACAATACGGCTTTCAAGTCTTCCATCGGTTGCCGCATGTTCTGCTGCCTTTCATCTTGCGCGAGCGCGGCTGGTATTCCCGTGGTGTGTTCTCGACGCGCGATTCCGTTAGCAACCGAGCCTTTGACTTCATGGTGACTCGCCACGGTCTGGCAGCATTTCAAAGCCATCTGGCAAAGCCAACGAGTGCGGCGCTATATACGACGACATACGGTGCGACTACCAGCAAGCCATAAACTTTATGCCACCTGTGGAGTGGAATTCCAATCTGCGGCTCGGAAAATTCCTGTTACGGGACCGAAGCTTTTAACCACACACCGCGGAGTGCCGTGTATCGCTACAAGGGCACCAGCTGAATACCGAGCTAATTTGCATAAAAGTCTTTTCGTCGGCCTGACTTTACGATGGCACGGTATGACGGCGCTGTGGACTCAGTGTGAGAGTGAGCTGGACTCAGTGGGGAGTGAGCTGGACTCAGTGTGAGAGTGAGCTGGACTCAGTGTGAGAGTGAGCTGGACTCAGTGGGGAGTGAGCTGGACTCAGTGTGAGAGTGAGCTGGACTCAGTGGGGAGTGAGCTGGACTCAGTGGGGAGTGAGCTGGACTCAGTGTGGGAGTGAGCTGGACTCAGTGGGGAGTGAGCTGGACTCAATGTGAGAGTGAGCTGGACTCAGTGTGGGAGTGAGCTGGACTCAGTGGGGAGTGAGCTGGACTCAGTGGGAAGTGAGCTGGACTCAGTGGGGAGTGAGCTGGACTCAGTGGGGAGTGAGCTAGACTCCGTGTGAGAGTGAGCTGGACTCAGTGGGGAGTAGGCGTTCGGGGCCGGACTAAACCGGGGCTGGCTCCAGGGCCGGGACCGAGACGTGCTGGGGACGTCGGACGTCGGCGGGGACGTCGGCAGAGGATTGACCGTCCGGGCCGCGCCGGACGCCGCCCCGCGGGACCTCCCGCTGTGACGTGTCGTCACTCCCCGCCGGATGTGTGACGTGCACCGCCGACAGGTCAGACCATGTATGACCTTTGGCCGCCGCCTCAGGCGCTGCTCACCTGGCGGCGGCGGTGTGGGGCCTGCGGATGGCGGCGGGCGAGCGTTAGGACGCCGTAGATCGGTTCCCGGAGACCGACGTGCCGCTCCTTTACGGCCGCCTCGTTCGGATGACGAGCGGCCGCGGGGCCGCGGTGCCGCTGCGGCGGGGTGCTCCGAGGCAGGAGTGGTCGTCATGGCATGATATGTGCTGGCGGAGTCGGTCAGGTCGGTCTCTGCGAACTCACGCGCCTGACTGCGATCGCTAGCGAATGTTCTGCTGCTTCTGAAGTAGGGCTGAGCCGGGTTGGCTGAGGCTGGTATACTGTCCGCTGAGACTTTCTTTAAACTCAACAGTGACTGAACTCAAACTTTACTGACCACTGAGCTATTACACAAGGTTAGTGTGCACAGTGTACTGTATAGTGCTGCGAACGCGCACAGCGCGGCGGTCTTCCAGCCTGCGAGGTAGACTGCCCGCCGTACAGGCGTGTACAGCGGGTCAGCCTACCTATGCAGTTGTGAATGCCGCTTCCATTCGGCCAAGCCAGAACGGTAAGGAGTGGGCTACCGATAGGTTTGCAAGCAGTTGCGCAACACCAACGTTGCTGCCCAGATGTTCGGAGAGTTAGCAATTGCATTTGGTAATGTACATACGTGTTTTACGGTGGACTTATATTTGATGATAGGTATGTATATTTAAATTTCAATCTCGAACTTTGTATTTAAATCTCACCAGAGTGAAGCTTTATGCAATTTGCGACTTCTGATTTAAGGTCGCCGTCCACTGCACTCGCCTAATCGCCTAACGGCTGAATTTAACATGGGGACCTACGGGAAGCGCGCTGACTTGTAGCCTAATGACCGAAAGCGCGATTAGGCGTGTTCAGCTGACTTTTCCGGCGCGTTGTTGGCGCGCGATTCGGCGCTGAGTAGGCTCGTAGAAGTTGGAAATGCTGAACTTTTCGGTCGTTAGGCGTGAAGAAAGCTTACCTGCACGCTGCAATTATTCCTTAGTGTAAAAGGCTGCTAGGCATTAGTAATTCTCATCATTGTTATTGTCAGTGGTTGTTTGACTTTCCCAGATTTGAAAGTTTCCTGATATCTCGCTCTCGCATGATGTCACCACCCCTGGATGAAACAGTGACTACGGGATGATGATTACAAGAAACGTCCTGGATAAACCTGTTCTTATAAAGGCCTTGATATGCCTGTTCTTGTAAAGGTCACATCGTTTTTATGTGTACTGCTGTCAGCCATAGTTTCTGCTGAGAACTTAAGCTGCCGGACTGAAGGCGAGGCTAAAGTGGAATTTTTGAATTATCCTTGCATGTTAATACTATCTCTACGATGCCAGATTGCATTTAGTGTGGTATGACATTAGTGCGCTCTGTGGTTTAAAATACGCAGCCAGCTTTATATGGTTATGATAAAAGCTACCAGGGACGGATCTAGCCGTTTTTTTCTTTTG
>JARFNR010356871.1:0-11718 GCA_030323935.1 Semibalanus cariosus
GTGTCGTGTACGAGGTACAGTATACCGCAGGGGCAGGAGACGCTGTACTGCCCGCTCAGTCCCGGGGAGTGTCGTGTACGAGGTACAGTATACCGCAGGGTCAGGAGACGCTGTACTGCCCGCTCAGTCCCTGGGAGTGTCGTGTACGAGGTACAGTATACCGCAGGGGCAAGAGACGCTGTACTGCCCGCTCAGTCCCGGGGAGTGTCGTGTACGGGTACAGTGAGTGTATCGCAGGATCAGGAGACACTACTGCCTGCTCGGCACTCAGTCCCACGCCACCAACATCGTCATCTGATACGGCTGCCCGGAAAAACGTCATCCGTGGCCTTGGTAGAGGATTGGTGGCTGATTCGTGATTGTTAATCTGTGTACCTGACGTGTTTCTTTCTCATAGGAATGAACATGCTTACGATTTGTCGAGCTGTATACGTCATGAGTCGCTGCAAAACTTTCAGAAGCATTTGGCTCCTATCTTCTTTTGTATATTGAGTCTAAATCTGTTGAATGGATGGATTTACGAGGTCAGGCTCCGCACTAAGCACAGCCTGTTGCACATGCTGACCCTGCCATCCTATCGCGCAATTCCTGGTACTAGTAGAATTTATCAGGGAAAGTTTCACGTGGCCAAACATCCGTGGAAATTGTCAGTCCTACCCTCTGACGTCACCTGACTGAGTGTGACTGCTGCCACCGGCCGCAGGCCATACCAATTGGGGGCAAATAGCGGACGCCGAAGCGTCTCGAACCCAGGTTGCCGGGGTGAATCAGATCGTAAGCCCAGCGCTCTCCCGACTGAGCTACACAATGACGGTGAACTCCCTGTTTCTGTGAGACGTTTGTCGTGGCGGCGATAAGGTAAACGTCATAGTACAGTAACGCTAATAAATGTATTTCTGAACATGCGAAAAACAACAGCAGCGGGGCGGGGCCGCGCCGCGGGTGGAGGCGGCACACCTCGTGCACCGTTTGTACTGGAGGCCGGGCGCCTCCAGCGCTTAGTCATGAGACGAGTTTAAACAGCTGGGACCGCTGCCCCGAGGAGGCGCGGTCGGACACAGACACGGTTCTGTAACAACTGCCGACAACTCACTCCACCTGACACACACGTATGACCAGCAACACTCGAATGCCCAGATTTGGCTGGTTAACACTGACTCCCTCGCTTCACACACCGACACTATGCCCGTCACATGTCCAATCCCGCCGCGACCGTGTCCAGATGTCGCTCTGGTAGGCGGGCAGACCACATCGGTGTGCCGGCGTGCGGGGCGGACCACTGCCAGCAGCCCCGGTGTCGCCGAGAGACCGCCACGCCCTCACTGAGAGAGTGCCGGGACGCCGGGCTGACTCCCCCTACCCAGCTACCGATACACCTGTCTAGAGAGCCGGGCGTGGCGGCGGTCGCGGCAGCACCGCGGCACGCTGGCCGCCGCCGCCGCCGCCGCCGGCCACCGAGGCGGCGCTCCGCCGGCCGGCCAGGCGAGCGAAACAGTCGGCACACACTACCGCGCCGCTGCCAGTGCGTCTGTCCACTCACTATAACTAATAAATCCACTCCACATACACGGCGTACACAGGAGCGGCCGCAGCCGCCACACACAGTCTCTCCGTCACCTGTCGAGGAATGCCCAGTCCGGAGCCGGCCCGCTCCCCTCCGAGAGAGGCCGGGCCGTCACACCACGCACAACCCGAGAGGCGTTTGGTATCGTCCGGCGGCCTACCGCCACCGTCGGCCCCATCCAGAGGAGCTGCTCACTCACTCACACACACTCACAGACACACACTCACTCACAGACACGCCGACACACGCCAACACACTAGAAAATACACTAGACGCCGCTGACGCTCACAAAACAATGCCTCTACGGGTGCGGTACAGAGGACCCGTGCGGTCCGCCCGCCAGCTAAATAGATATAAAACAGCCAGTTGTATGTGCAGATATTGCCACCCCGTCGCGCGCACGAGTTGGCGGCGCGCCTCCCGCTGGGAGACGCGGCCGCCGTGCAGTTCGTGCGTCTCTGTCTGTCTGTGTGTCTGTCGGTCTGTCCGTCACACAGCAGCAGCATCAGAGCGCAGGCGCGGGGCGTGCACAGCGCCCCCTGGCGGCGGCCGCCCGAACTACGTCCGCGCCTGCAGCAACATCGAGGCGAAGTTGCTGTGGAACTTGAAGTGGCGCTTGTCGTAGAACTTGAGCAGCGCCGGGCTGTTGGGGTGGTTGTCCTTGAGGTGGAAGTAGTGCGCCTCGGGCTCGATGGTGGTGTTGCCGCACTCCTCGCAGACGTAGACCTTGTTGCGGCGCTCCTTGTAGTTGTACTGGTGTTGGACGCCGTGCACCTTGAGGCAGTGCGACTCGAGCGAGCAGCGCTGCGTGAACGACTTCTCACACATGACGCACCGGTACGGCCGCACACCTGCCGGACAAGGCGATACACTGGTCAGATACGCTGAACGCCAAGTGAAGCCACTCATTCATCCATTTGACGGAGTAGTGAAGCTGAGGAGACAGGGGCAGTAGGCGCCAATGATGAAGAACCTGTTATACAAGTCTCTTAATTTTAAACTGATGAACAATGTAGATATAATGTTTTATCGTCCGTGTGATGATGATGATGATGATTGGTATTTTAGGGCACCCCGACAGCAAAGGTCACATGGCGCCCATGTATCCGTCAGTTTCTATCGCAATGAGCTGAAGTAGTTCTACTCTTATTTTCATCTCCGAGTGCCGGACTGTGTGAGCACTCGGAATTATAACAATAACAGCCGGCCACATCTCCAGCCACGTACCGGTGTGTGTCCGTGTGTGCCGCTTCAGGTCGAAGGTGTCGTTGAAGCCCTTGCCGCAGAAGGTGCAGAGGTAGCGTTTGACGTCCGAGTGGCACTTCATGTGCCGGTTCAGCAGACGCTGCAGAGTGAACTTCTTTGAGCAGAGCCGGCACATGTACGTCTTGGGGTCGTCCTCCACAACTGTGACGAGGAGGGAGAACACGGTCAGATACAGGCCGAGACGGAGTCCGCGCTGCTGGAGGTCAGGGAAACACCAACCCACAACAATGGAAACATGCATGACTGCATGGATAGATTTTCCTTATCAGTTGGTAGTCACACCGACTTTTGCCAGATTTGCAGGTATTATAACGTTAAAAGGGGCATTCTGTGGTAATCAACCCAACCACATGACAGTTTTCCCACCAGCTTTTATATAACCATCCAGCCATGTCTGATTTACTGACGTAATCGTCCTTAACTCGGTGATCTAACGCCTGACGTTCGTTTGCGGCCGCTGCAGTCGTGCCTCGCGATACGTAGATAAAAACATCATTGTCTATTCTAACTTTTCCCCAGCCTGAGCGCTGTTTTCTCGTCCATGGATTTATAAATCCTGTCTTTAGCGACACCTCATACATCGCCCAACGGCCGTTTAATTGGGGCCAGCAACCTGAACGATAATGTTCCCAGCCGGTGAGTGTGTGACGCTTCTGGCGCGGTGGCGGCGGCGGCGGCGCAGTGGCGTCACGCTCGGCCGAGCGCGGCCCGCCGCCGCCGCCGGAAGCCGGCCCGCTCCGTCCCGGCTATTACCTCCAGGAAGCGCCCAGCTACTCTGGGTCTCTCGCGTTCATTCACCCGGCGACCGCAGCGCCAACTGGCGGACAAACACAAGTTGCGGTACTCACTGATAGGTGGCAGTTTTTCCACTTCGAGGTCGCTCTCGGTGATCAGCGGGTTCTTGATGCCGTGTCCGCCGTTCACAAACTCGAAACTATGCGAGTCGGGAAGGCCCATCTGAAGAACAGGGAAATATATCGTCATAGGGTGCTCTAGGGGACTTCAGATGAATAAATTATTTTTTACCGAACTTAAATATGTTTGAAGCTCAAAATAAGTCCTTCCATCGCACCCAACGACATAGACACAATTCACTTATTTCAACCTGAACAAACAGGACACTGATACACCAGTAAGATGCCTTAATCGGCGAAGGACGAGCGAGCCCGTAGAAACCCGATAGCAAGGAAATTGGTCTTCTGTCATCTAAACTCCACATTGCCAGTTGTGTATTTGCAAACCACACACAAAATTTCCTCTTAATCGGTCAGCACACCCACGGAAGTGGAGGTGCCATGCGGGATTCTGTTACCATGGCAACTACCGCGACTCAACTAATCCGTTTCTCAGCTATAGCAGGATAACGTTTTCTGACACCCCTGACGCCTCACGTGCGACGCGCCATGCTGACCCCTCACGTGGGACGAAACATGTCAATAGCATAATTGATTGAATGCAGGGTAACGATTGAATGGGGCTATCAGATGGCGAAGACCGCTTGTCAATCGGATGCGGAATTCTAAAGATATAAGCTTCTGAAAAGCATTACGGTCGGGTCGGCCGCTTATATGTGATAAAAAATCCCGTATTCAGTGAGGACTCGCGAGCGCTTCGCGCTCGCTCGTAATTAGCACCTATAGCCATAAACATACACCTGTCGTGACATAAAATCCCGCCGACTAGATTTCCCAGATAAGCTTCAGACTTAGCTTGCACACCATACAAATTTACATTTTAAAGTGTGCATACAGTGTCACGAGTTATACTTAAAGATTAGGTGCGAACTGGAAATAAATATGATAAGTAAATCCTAACGGGGCGGTAGCCGGTATAGTATTCACTTATCATATACATATTTCCAGTTCGCACATACCTAATATTTAAGCATAACTCGTGACAATATATATGCACACTTTGAAACTGACATTTTGTGGATTGACAAATTGACTTCTTGTGGATTTCAACGCTTCCTTTAAACATACAACGTAAATCGCTGACTTTCCCCCTAACATTTATCCACATGAAGTAAACAAATTCGAAAGAATGTCTTCCGAAGTATGACACAATTTAAGAACACGGTCGATGTCCAAACAAAGATTGCAACGCGAGCCAGCTGCCAACTGTCTAATGTAACTCGCAGCTCGCAAGTGCCACATTCAAAGACCTGGCGCTAATGTTTTTCGTCACGCCGTCATGTAGATTCATCTCCACTTTGCATTTGACAACTGTATTCAGGTACTTATGACGGAGCTTCCAAGGTTATTCTGACGTAACTCCGTGTAGGTACGGTTTTCACCCCGCCTTTGAATTTCTGGTAAATCCGTTGTCTGCCTCATGCTATCAGCCAGGATCCTTATGACCGAGTCACGTTCAGTGGTCGCCATATCTGGTAAGGCCTCAGGTTTCCCGATGCATGTACTCTCTAACCGTGCCTGGCTGAGCCATATGTAGCAAACATGGCCGACAGTTGCGATTACCGCGCGTCCCACAGCCGGGGTGATGTCACCCTTGGGACGCGATCTCTCGTCGTCATGACCGCTGACCGCATCGCTTTGTACCTAACACAGCTTTATCTGCACATGGGGAGCTTGTCGGACCGAATGCGACATATAACGATAACAATTCGATGAAGAAACATTTTTAGATGCGTATGTCCTGTATACATACGTCACTTATTATAATACTTCAATGCCGATAAGATCGCTCTGAGCACTTACCCGCTGCTGCAGTATGCTGATCCGGATGTCCAGCGCCGGCATGCCATCGGGGTTGGCCGGGTCGCCGCTGGAGGAGCCCGGCGAGGACGGCGAGCAGCAGCCGCCGTATGCCGGCGCGCCCGGCGAGCAGCGGCCACCGTACCCCGGCGCGCCAGGCGAGCCCGGGGACGGCGCCGTGGACGACTCAGGCAGCTGGACTGGCTGGACGGCCAGGTGTAGCGCCGGGGCCGCCGGGGCTGCTGGGACCGCCGGGCCGGTCACTAGGAAACGGCCGTCGTACACGGCGTCCGCCAGGCAGGAGGACACCACCGGCTCGGAGAGGGCCGGCAGCGCGGCCGCGTCGCCCAGCGCGTCCACCACCGTCTGGTGGGAGAGCTCCGCCTGAGGGGTGCCTGCCACCGCCGAGCCCGGCTGCAGCAGGTGCTCCAGGCCGAACAGGTCCGGCGAGTCGGCCAGAAAGCCGCCGGCGCCGCCCCCGCCCCCGCCGCCGATCACCGGCTTCGTGTCGGCGAACAGCTCCACGTCGAGCTCGTACGAGTCGCAGAGTCCGAACGGGTCGACGCCGCTCAGATTGAAGGGCAGCGGCGCGAGGCGCGGCAAGGGCCCGCTCGTGGAGTGCACGCTCCAGGACTGGGCTGGTGGCGGCTGCGGCGGCGGCTTGCAGCTCTCCACCTGCAGGTCGACGTTATAGCTGCCCAGGTAGGTGTCCATGTCGGCTGTCTGGAGCGTCTGGTACTGTTTCGGGGAGTGACGGCCCTGGTCATAGGAGTCGTCCGGCTGCTCCGTCTTACATCCCAGCAGCCCGATCAGGCCGCCGGTGCCCGCCCCGCCGAACAGGTTACCGCTGTTGCCGCCGTGGTTGCCGTTGTTGCTGTTGTTTCCGCCGTTGTTTCCGTGATTGTTGTTCTGGTTTCCGTTGTTGTTTCCGCTGCTGTTGTTCATGTTGTTGTCGTTGGGGGAGCCCTGGTCTCCAGGCCCACCGCCCCCGCCTCCACCGCCGCCGCCACCGGCCCGGTACGGTGAGCCCGGAGTCGGCGACAGCGGGTTACTGCCGGAGCCGAGCGGCGTCTGCATCGGCGCGCAGCCGTTCCGCGGCACGCGTAGGTTCATCGGCCGCTTCTGCGGCGGCGGCGAGTCGATGTGGACGCGCGTGCTGAGCAGGTCGCGCCGGTAGAAGGGTCGCTTCTTGGGCAGCGTCGGCGTGTGGGTGATGACTGAGAGACGGCCTTGGCACGGCGCGGCCAGCGAGGGGAAGCAACTCAGCGGGTTGGCGCCCACCGACAGGTCGATGGCGTTGCCGACCGGCTCGGTCGGTTCTGGCGCCTCGGCCGCCGGCGGGTCGGCGCACCGCGCCGGCTCTGCCTCCTCCTCGCGCTCGACCGGCGCGCGCACCAGCTCCGTCTCGTCGGCGTCGTCGACGACGTGCGCCTCCTGCAGGCGGCGACTGACGGCCTCCACATTGTCGGCCTGGCGGCGACGTTGCTGCTCCTGAGGGGAGCGGCCGGCTGACGGCCGCGGCCAGCCCTTCAGAGGCCAGACGAATGTGGGGCCGGTGACAGCCGCGTCCGAGTCTGTTGGAGACGAAACACACGGTCAAACAGAAGCGAACACAAACCGAGAGAGTCACGACCTCAGCTTGTAATGGCAGGCTATGCTGGTAGCCATTACAGTCAGCTAATAAAACACCTCGGACGTAATAGGACGTTCATGATATACAAATATCAATATCACAGCACGATTGCAGCAGTCGGTATTTAACAGGCCACTCCCTGATGTCCCGCCGCGCTGGCTGGCAGATGCTTTGTCCCGCTGGCTGACAGATACCTCATTAGCCCTGCCATAGCCCCGGCACTGCCGGGCAGGCCGAGTGTCGCACTCTGCCCTGTGATTCACTACCGTGTGAGCGTTGAGCCGGGTGACCGTCACCGGTCTGTGGTTCGCTGTATCGAGCCTGACAACTGCCCGGCTGGTGTCCGACCGCTGTAGCCGGACCCTGCAGCTAAAGGTCAGCCGACGCTCGGTCCTGTCCTTTACAGCGGCTGCAGCCGTCCGCAGCTCAGCATAGACCAAGCCAGTGGAACTGCGGTCATCTTATAGGGCTGCGGGGCTGACGTCTAACTACCTGTATGTAATATCTCTTCGTCAATAACGCTAAAAATAGAAATACGCCAAAGCTACGCGTACCTATGGACCTTGTCTACGCCTGCTCGACATTTCCCTGTCGTTGGGGAAGAGATTGGAGTCCAGATAATCACCGCTGACACTGACCGGATGGCCCTGGTCACCCGGAACTCGGCGCGTGCAGTGCAGGGCGGCTGTCCGGACGGCCTTGTCGGACCCCACGCAGCGGTCCTGATCCCGTGCTCAGCGGCGCCATCTCCGACGGTGGCGGAGATGGCGTCTGTCTGCCGTCACTTCGAGTCCGCACCGTCCCGCCATCCCCGTGCTATTCACAATAGTATAGCGGAGCGTTGATCTGTGTGTGTTGGCTGTGCCCTCAGACCCGCGGGTAGCCGGCCGGCTGCGCTCCGAGTCAGAGTGCGCCGCTATGATGTGGCGCGGCAGCCGGGGGCCAGCCGGTGGGTGTCGTCAGTGGCGGCCGGGAGCCAGCTGTGGCTGTTGTTCTGTGACAGTCGGGGATGACCGGTCCACTTCAAGGTAAGTACTAACAACCGCCAGACTTTCACTTCCAGGAAACGGCGACTCTCTCACCAGTGCCCCTGCACTCTGGACCAAAACAAGGGGTCACCGAGCGCGAACGTTAGCGCCCCGATCCCCGGTGGAATTCAGGGGACCGGTCTATTTTTGACCGGTCTATTTTCCGCCGGTCTTCCTGTTGTTGACCTTTAGGACTGTGGGATGGTGGTCGGAGGGGGGGGGGTGCGGAACTAGGGGAAACGGGGTCTGTACGGTACACGCCGGCGGTCATCGGGAAGGGAAACCACCCCTGTTTACCGGTGCACGGTGGCGGCCCCCTGCGGAATGTCAGCTCACTGCTCACTCCGGGAGTGTCGGGTGTCGGGGGAGGAGGGGACCGACAGGGGACGGCAACTGGGCCACCGTCTCAGCTACGTCCGGGGTCCTCCCAGCCGCCGCGGCTGACACGGGGGGCCCCGCCCGTCTCTGGCTCGCAGGAGGTGCGTCACCGCCCGTCACCGCCCGCCCAGAGGCGCGCCGGGGTCACCTTGACTCGGCGAACGTGTGTGTAACAAACACCGGTCGTGCCGCTGCTGCGCCGCCGCGGCGAACAGTGCCCTCCACGCGCTCCAGCTGACTTACGACAGGCCCGCCGGGGGCAGCGGCGGCGGTCCTCCGGCCCGTCCGGCCCGGCTACACTCTACACACTCCCTCCGAGAACGGCTGCACTGTTGCGCAATGTCCGCCCGTGGCGGGCTGGAGCGGGCCGCAGACCGCACCACCGGACCGGTGACGTCACCAGGGGCTGCAGACCGCAACACCGGACCGGTGACGTTACCAGGGGCTGCAGACCGCACCACCGACCGGTGACGTTACCAGAAGCTGCATGTTTGACCGGTGACGTCACCAGGGGTTGTGGTGGCCGGTACTGGGTGCGCGGTCCCACGAGCCGGCCGCCTCCATACTGGGAGGATGCGTCATCCCAACTCATGGCTTAGAAGTGTGTCACAAACCCCACTCTCCGGGGCGAGTCATCGATGCAGCGAGGCTCACATGTCACGCACAGCTATGGAATTTGTTATCGGGAACATGCAGCACTCGGCCGGCCTTCTGACGATCGATTATTCAGCGCCGGCGCTCGGAGCTGCTATACATCCTGCTGCTGCTGATGAATCTGGCGTCGTTTGAGCGGTGGACACGTACTGCGAACCTTAGTATGCACATGCAGCGTGTCTATTGAGATACGATCCGTGCTACGAGCAGTCGGGTATACCGGCTGGATGGTGTGGATCTAATGATCATCTCAAATGGAAAAGTAATAGCTCCAGTGTATTGAATAAAAAACAAATATTTTCACTGACACTAATGATAAGACGGTCATAATCAGGCACATGCCTTTATCGGGGGCTGGGACCAGGTACTGCACCACATGCCTGTATCTGGCTTGTTAGAAGCATTAACTAATCCCGCGAAATCTGCCAAAAAATACCTACATGATTCCTTTGTGTGAAAAACAAAAAGGCAAAGCTCTGGTCATCAGCCATTGTACGCTAAAGCAGCAACCACAGGAGCTTCATTGTTTCATCAAACGCCTATCGGGGAATGTCTTCTCATGACCTTGGTATTTTTAGAAATCAAAAATGGACAACATTCCACGAAAATGTACATATATGCAATGGGGATGACAAGTTCAACCGACATTAATATTACCAGAGCGGCCAAATGTTAATAACACGGGGGCATAGACTGTGTAGGAGATGTGGCGCCGCTTTCCGCCACATGTCATGGTAAGATAAACATCTGACATAGCGCGAACACGGGATAATTGGCTACAGGAGCTCAGTATCTGCCTCTGCAGCCACAATCGGCGGTTTCCTGAGAAACTGAGGGCCGCGGAGCAAGCAGAACCACGGAAAAACGCCGCCGCTGAATCCCTATCGGCCGCATCTCAATACGCCGGCCGGACGGCGAAAAATTCGCCCCACAACTGGCGTGCCTTAATCTCCAATAATTACAGAGAGCTAATTGCCGTTGAGTAGCGGCATTCCTCCAGTTGGACTGGCGAGATCGGGGCGCCGCGCGGGGTAGCCGGGGACACAGGCCAGGCCTCCAGCTGCACACGGATAAATAGCAGACAACGCCGGCTACACCTGAGCGTGTGTGTGTGTGAGGGGAGCAGACAGCACCGGAACGGATCACGCCGCCACGTGCCCGAGAATTAAGAGCTCTGAAACGGACAAGGCGGCCCCGTCTCTGCGTCTAGGTGGTTATTGGGCTTTACGCTTCCTCGAAGACAGACGTCTTCTGTGACACCATCTCGAACTGAGCTGGGCTGTAGACGGGGGCGGGAGTTGTACAGTGTATGTGACGGTGGCACGAACACATCGTCAGCCGGCTCTCCGCAGTCTGACCAGGAAACATCAGCTCTGCACTGGCCGGGAAACCCTGCAGTCTCCACAGACCTGTGTCTGACCCCAGTGCGGCACACCACATGGTAGCAGGAGCCGTAGCTGACCCGTCCGTCGTCAGAGAGCAGACATGCCGGCCGCCATCTGCCAACAGTGTGGCTCCACGGCCGTCATCTGCCAACAGTGTGGCTCCACGGCAGGCCTGCTTTGTCCGCCGTCGTATTCAAACAGACAACCTCCGAAAATTTCCTTTCAACATTGCATGACCTCGTGCAAAATGAGGTCTAACTGGGATGGTACTATCCTCAGAGTTCCTCTTCCTGTATTCTGCGCAATCATTCGCGCGTGCACATAATCTTCAAATAATACCTACAGTTGTACGGTCATGGAACAACAGATTATTTCACGAAAATCTATTCAGATACAAGCGTACTTCCCGCCTTTCCTTCAATCCGAGAATAAGTCGGGTTTATCTGCCATCGACACGTTCGCGGTACGGTGAATATGACGTCACTCGTGGTGGCTGACGTCACGTCTCACCCTGCCCGACTTAAAAGAGAGCTAGTTTTCCGTGTCGTGCTACACGGCGTAGTAAAGTCAGGACGCCTGGCCTCACCCGCGTGGGCGATGAAGCGGACTCAAGCAGATGTCATGCAATCCATGCCTGATGGCTACTGTCCGCATGTCGCTATGCGACATCGTCACAGTATTTGTCATGGAACACTGAACTACTTTCATCACAAGAGACGCTCAAAACCATGTGTAATGATAAATGTTGATGTTATAAATCATTGTTTCCTGGTTACTGTTCTTCAGATGTTGTTTATCTGCCCGTATCGAAGTCTCCGGTTAGCGGCAGATGCGAAGTTGCAGTCACAAGGAACTATAGGTACGCACTAGATTGCGCCCAGCAGGCAGCAATGCAGCTGGTGATCGGACGAGTCTCGGTTAGCTCTGACCATGACTGGCTGGTGCTCTGATGGTGAACAGTGGCTATGTGCGTCATTCCAGCTTACTCCGGCCGGGACCGGGCCGGGACCAGGGCCGGGCCGCTGACCGTTACCCCGTTCAAGGTGAGGGGACGTGACGCAGTTTTTGTGGGCCGTTTTTGCCGTGTGGTGCCCAG
>JARFNR010357094.1:0-10796 GCA_030323935.1 Semibalanus cariosus
GCTCCTCTGTGGCTTTTTGAAAGTCATTCAGCTAATGCAAAGGGTATCTGGGCCATTCTCGATGGGCCCCCTGTGACCCGTAAGGGGGAGGGCAATTGCCCCCTTTGCCCCCCCTGGCTGCGCCTCTGGGCATAAGGTACCCCCCACCAAAAAAACTCACCGAATTTGTCCCTCTATATTTTTAGAGTGGCATATTTTCAACAACAACAAAAATATGTAAAAAATCACAAAAAAACATTCATTTTTTTACCAGGGGATCACAAGGTACATAGGTACATACATCTACCGAAAAATCGCCGTATTTAGCCAGGCCTGCCAAATACGGCGAGTTTTTGTGAGAGTACCGTGGGCACAGGCCCTGTTTCGTGTACTGATGCACTAGCCAAATGGGCCAGGTCCAGTTGATGCTCCAAAGGCTTTTGTTGCTCATCCATAAAGCTCCAGATCGGCCTTCCAAGGGCCCCGGTCGACCCTCTATTTACCCCGTTCAACCTTTAAGGGGCCCAGCCAACCCTCCAGGATCCTCGGCCGACACTCCAAATTGGAAGATCGCCCGTGGTACCGTGAGCATTATTGTGCTACAAAAAAACTGCAACCATATTATAGGAGCTGTGATGTTTTGTTTGGTAGTTTGTTTTTGCTGGCAACAGTAATTTTTGCCGAATCAGCAATAAAACTCCGTTTAGGTGGGAAGCGCGGTGTTAAGCGGGGGCGGGGGTGGAACCTTCCCTCTGACGAGCCCCCGCTGCCAACAGAATATCAAATTAAATGAAGATTGAAGGGTCATATATTTCGCGTCTTCTTGACATGCCAGCCAATGCAAAATAAAAGAACACAAAAAACTTAATTATATTGGACCGAATGTCGATACTCGATGCATCAAGGGATAGACACTGCCCAAGTTCGTCGTGGGCAAACACGACACCAGGCAATGTTAGTGACCGATGCATTACGGCAATCTGGACAGCGGACACAGACCCCGAGACTCTGGCCGACCCTCCCAGAGGGGCGGATACAGAGTGGGAGAAATCGGGGTTATAGCCCCCCTCCCCCTCGGGCAATCTGAGGGAAAACAAAATATGCGTAAAAGTTGAATTGAAAATGGGGCCCCACTCAAAATTTAGTGGGCCAAACCTGGGGAGTTTTTACAATTTGGGGTTAGGTAGGGGCACCGCGACTGTCATTTGAGGGTCCTGTACCTATTACTTTTCAATCAATGAGGCAACTGACGGGCACGGGGCCCCTGCCTTGTACCGAGTCCCCTGTGTTCAATACCACTACCCGGGGGTCCCCTGTGTTCAGTATCACTACCAGGGGCCCCCTGACCGATAAAGGGGTTTCGGATAGTCCAAGGGGCCCCCAAGATGCCGGCAAGAGGAGACCACTGGCTGTCATTTTTTTTTGGGGGGGGGGGGGCGTGCCTATTCTTTTCCAATTAATGGGGCCCCTGACGGGCACGGGCCACCTATCTTGTACCGGGGATCCCATGTCTGGCACCAGAGGCCACATGTACTCAGCACCACTACCCGGGGTCCCCTGACCGAAATAGGGTTTATTCATTGTTTCAGGGCCCCCGCCACCGAGTGGCGCAAGAGGCCCCCTTGTATCCGCCCCTGGGGGCCCCCAGGCTAGGATAATTTTAGAAAAAATCCTAATAAAAAAGTTTAAAATGGGCCTCCCTCAAAACAGTGTGGACCAAATCCGGTGAGTTAAAAAAAAATGGGGTAGGTAGGCTGGGTCATCGATTGTAATAGGCCCTTTTTGCAGGGGCCTGGACAAATTTTCCTGGGTCCAGTCGTCGCTCCAGGGGCCCTGGTCGTTCATCCATGAATATCCAGATGCTCCGTCTTCGGAAATGTCTCTGAAGCATCTTTGAAAAAAGGGCCCTTCGGGCCCTATTTCCAAAGGAGCACATAAGCCAAAGGGCACATACGGACCTTCAGGGGGGGGGGGGGCAATTTTCCCTTTTGCCCCCCTTGGGTACGCCTATGCTGCTGACTCTTTGCCTGTGACATGTTCGAGTTTTCGCTAAGGTCGCGAGAATCTCGATTTAGAATCAAGGGTAATTGTGATTATTTATTAGCGGCGTCGGGCGTAGCATTGGGATTCGGACAGGGCATCATGACTGCAGCACCCCTTTGTTGTGTTTCCTTCTCAAATTATAGCTTTCCACCTAGCCACGGTGATATTTTTTTAAAACTATATTCAATATTGACATACAATATTGAGACCTCATGAATCGATGCAATTTGATTTATTATTTTTGGGTGGGATTTGTTGTACACCGATGAACATAGCACAGGCTTCATGTATCAAGTATGTTTACTGTTCAATATGCATACTTTTGTGTATACAAACAGTCCCACGTCTGATCCGCGACCGTTCCAGCCTGCCGCCTAGTTCTCCCCGCGTCTCCGATCACCCTATTGTGTGGCGCCGTGCCTGTGTCGGACCCCTCGTCGAGCCCATTAGCGCACCCTCCCCGGTTTCGGCCTTCACTGCCTGAGCCCCAATCACGGCCCCTGGGAACGAGGGAGAGGGACAGACATGGGGCCGGCGTCGGTCGCCCCGTGGACCGGCCGTCGGCAGAGACTGTACCTGTGCGCGGGCGCCGCTGTCAGCTGGCGTACCGCGGCGCGGTTGCCGGCTGGCCGCCGCCGTTTTCAGGTCGCCGTCCGGAGGCGGCTCCGCGGCAGTCAACGACGGTGGCCGGCGGGGCCCGGACAGGTGACGGGGTGCGCGCGTGGACGCTCCGGTGTGGACGGTGCTACAGCCAACGCCAGTGGTGGAGAGCTTGACGTGTGACTGGTAGAACTTTGTGTGTGGTGTCAGGAGTGCGTTTCCCGTGTGAGGGGTGGACTGTGTGGTGTAGGGACGCGCGCGTAGCTGGGAGACTGTGCCGGTGACAGCGGCTTAGCACAGGTGGCCAACACCGCGGCTCCCGGACGCTGACCGTCCGTCCGGTGTCGTGTGTCACAGTGATCGCATCGCGCGGTGCTCGTCTTACGTCGGCGGCCGGCCGCTCCAGAGACCTGACCTGCAGCTGCCGGGGTGACGGCGGCCATCCCCAGGTGCTCCCGGCGCGTGGGATGACGCGGTGCATTCCGCGTGGACGGCGCAGCTAACTGCATCACCGGCGGCGCGATGGCCGGCTGAGGCGCCCACCATGTCGGTGATCTGTCGTACCTTTGTGCAGAACGCCTGGCGCAAGGATCTCTGCTCCAACTGCTTTAGGTCGGAGGAGGAGCACGCGCCTGGCGCGCCGCTGGTGCCGCGCGCCGACCCGCTGCGCGGCCTAGACGAGCTGACGCACCACTACAGCCCGGCGGGCCGCGCCGGCTCGCCCGCGCTCGGCGACCTGCTGACCCGCACCGGCGGCGGCAGTCTGGCGCTCAAGTCGACGGCACTGCTGCGCGGTCTGCAGTCGCGCCAGGACGAGGCGGCCATGGTGCGGCTGGACGCGGCGGGCCGCGCCGGCCCCACGGATGCCAGCCGGCTGGCCAGCAGCAGGTTGGTGGCCCTGGCGCGCGACAGCCCGGACCGGGGTGACTCCCCCGTCCACTCGGCCGTCAACAGGGCGCTGGTGGGGACTGCGCCGTGTCCCGCTGCGCCCCCGGCACGCGGCCGCGGCATCCTGGTGCTGGAGGGACGCGGCGGCGGCCGGCAGCGGCGCTCGATCGTGTTCGCCGAGCGGCATGAGGTGATCGGCGTCGGCGGCGACCCGGCCGAGTCTGATGAGGAGCCTGACGAGCCGGACGACCCGGGCGAGCCTGAGCCGCCTGGCACGCTCAGTCCTGATGAGCGCCAGCTGCTCAGCCTGACGCAGCGCAACACCGACTTCAACTCCATCAACAGCAACCTGTCCGGCACGTCGCGTACGATGGTCGACTGGCTGGACGACAACGACCGGACGACAGAGCGGAGCGCGCTCACCGGGCGTCACAAGAAGTTCACGCCGCTGGTGAGCATCGCACCGTTCTCGTCTGGTCCTCGGTCCAGCGGCGGCGTGAAGGTGAACCTGGTGGCGCCGATGAAGAACGGAGAGATCATCACGGAGAGCCGCAACCACTTCGAGATGGTGGAGAAGCGCTCTGCCGCCGACCCGGTCGCCAACAAGATAGCAGAGAAGATCACGCGGCTGGACGACCTCATCGACGAGAAGCCGAAGAAGGTGGAGGAACGGTCGACGACCAGCGTGGAGATCACGAGCGCCGACTCGGAGCGAAGCCGCAGTCTCGCCACTGAGTCGGTCTCCATCACGGAGTTCGCCGAGAGCGCGCGCAACGCCGCCAGCCCCCCGCCACCGCTGGTGGAGACGCGACTCAGCTTCTCCATCGGCGGCAGGCGCGAGACGAAACCGGCTACGGGATCGGCGCCTGCGCGAGACGCCGAGGTGCCGCGGCTGCCCACCGCGCCAGCGCCCCGGCGGAGTGACAAGTCCTCGGAAGACGTTCTGCAGAAGGACGCAAAAGTCCCACCACGGAGCAGTGATGTGCTTGAGACGAGTGAGAAGGCTCGATTGTCGCTCAGTGACGCGAAGGAGGAAGCAGAAGAGGCTCGACTACGGTATAGGAGCGCTTCAACCGCGCCTGAAGAAACATCTCCAAAGAGCACTGTCACTCTCAGGGCGACCAGTGAAGCCCCTTCGCTGGCTAGGCGTACGCGTGATGTGACCAATGAAGAGCTGAATGGAACGTCATCGAAGACAGGAAGTGCCGTGCAGAATGGCAGCATGTTCAGTGTGACTCAGAGGGATGATTCCTCGAAACCGACAACTGGCGAGCCGTCTGGTACCGTGGGGTCGCTGACGGCGGAGGTTCTCGAGGCGGTCGACAAAGCTTTCTCGCGGAGCAGCAGAGGTAGCGTGGTCACACTGAGGGCAGGAAATGAAACCTCTCTGACGTCGATTACGTCAGACGTATCCGATGACACACAGGATAGTGTGACTAAGAGTGACGGTTTGTCGGACAGCTTAACCCTCAATAACTCGGAAGAGTCTGTGCCGTTGGCTAAAATGGCTGTCGAACTCAACAACGACACGGATTCCATCGCTGAAAGAAACCAGAACGGATTTTCAGTCAAGAAAGAGACGAGATCACCCTACAATACCGAAGAGGCAAGGCGATCCTCCCGCAGTTCGGCACTTCAGAAACTGATCAATGCAGACATCGACAATCAGAACGGATACAACAAAAAGGTATCTGCACTGCATAGGCAGGCCGAAAGGGATGAGCATGCCGTGCAGCCAAAGAGTACCTTCACTTCCATTAAGTCCAGATTTTCTGAAAAGCCGAAGGAGGAGACGCTTATTCAGAACCGTCTAAAGACAAACACGATGGAATCACCAAAGCCTGCAAACATGGACAGCATTGTCATGCTTGGAAAGGACATATCTGGGAGAGAAAAAGACTCACAAGCCAAAGACCCGGTGCTTACAAGGGCGACATCGTCAAAGCCGTCACCCAGAGCTTCGTTCCTCCACTCTTTGACAAATTCAAAATCAGACGATGAAGACAGCAGCTTCAGTGACATTTTCGGATCCAGCATGATACCTGCCAAAGACGCTAAGCCAATGGTTAATGGTGACGACATTTCGACCGAAAATGGAAAAGAGGTAACTGAAGTTGAAGCGGTTAAGACAACACTTCCGGTACAACGCCTACCAGCTCCTAAAGCAAATGAAGCCATCATCCGCTCCAGCTCGAAACCCTCTGGTGGTTCTGCCAGACCTCCGATCCTCCGAGAGAAGCCCAAAATCGCAGCCAAGCCCGCTAAACTGCACAGACTGAGCCGAGCAACCAGCGTCGAAAGCGACCACAGCTCACGATCGTCACCGGAAGTTCGGCGCGACAGTGTCGATCGCGACGCCCGCAGTAGTGTGGAGCCGAGGCCAGTGAAAGACCAGAAGACAGAGCCGGAGCAGGCCAGCAAGGCCCTTACGGAGGACAAGAACGACAGCGAGCAGGGCGACACCGCGGCCGGCGCCGTCTGCGTGGCGGTGAAGAGTCCCGTGCTGGATGCCTCCACTCGCCTGACAAAGCTGGTGGAGAGTGCCAAGCCGGCCCCGGAGGAGCCGAACGAGAAGAGTCATCTGACCATCAACGTGTCGCCTCCGCGACCTCCCGTGCGGCGAGAGAGCCTAACGCGCAAGGAGCGCACCATCCAGCGGGAGAGGGAGCTGGAGAAGCAGCGGGAGGAGCTGGAGAAGCGGCATCGGGAGGAGCAGGAGGAGCAGCTCGCTGAGGCGCGACCGGTGGAGGTGCGGAAGGAGCAAAGACTGGCTCCGCAGCCACCAGCACACCTGGATGTGAAGAGAACGGTCAGTGGTGATGGTGAGGCAATTCGTGAACACCGGCAAGCGCCTCAACCACCGGTACATCAGGATCTGAAAAGAACCGTGAGCAATGACAGTGAAGCAGGTCGTGAGAAGAGGATGGCTCCCGAGCCGCCCGTTGACATGGCGCTGAAAAGGACGCTGAGTAGTGATTCTGAAGCGGGCCGTGAGCACCGACCGGCGCCTCAGCCGCCGACACACCTGAACGTCACGAGAACCATCAGCAGTGATAGTACTCGTGAGCACAGACGGGCTCCGAAACCACCGGGGGATGGCGAGCCGCCGAAACGGCCTGTCAGCAAGGACTACGAGGCAAACCGGACGGCGATTGCCAACCTCTTGTCGTTTGGCCTCAAGCGACCGGCACCGAAAGCTCCTGAAAACACATCCAGCGCGGAGGAGTCGGCAGAGAACAGTCCACAGGTCGAGGCCAGGAGCAGTGTTCGGCTGAGCCCTGCAGGCGACGTCACGCCTCGAAAGACGTTACGAGTGTGGTCCGACTCGCCTCTTGAAGAGGATTCGACTGGCGACAGTGCAAGCTGTGCAACGGATGCCACTGAGGCAAGTGCCACTGAAACAAGTACCACTGAAACAAGTGCCACTGAAACAAGTGTCACTGAATCTGTCTCAGACCATCTCAAACGTGATGCTGATTCAGAACAGGAATCAAGCCGACGGGGTAGTGACGTGGATGCAAATGTCCGTCGACCTAGTCTCGAAGACGATCAGAGGGTTGATGAAAAAAACCAAGACTCCTCTCCGCAAACCAATGTTGGTTATGATGAAGATCAGGCTAGTTCACTCTGTAAAATCGAGGATGATGTTGAACAGCACCAAGAACATAAGTCTCAAACGTCAACTACCGACTCTGATGCTGCTTTGCCTTCTCAAGTTGAGCCCGAGAGCACCTCATCATCAAATTCCATCGATCATGATGAAGATGAAAATGAACAGAACATGTCATCACCTTCCGCAGACTCGAAAAAGCCCGAGTCTGAACACATACCACCCATCACCCTGAAGGTCGAAAGTGCACTCCCTGCTCCTGCACCTAAGGACCAGGCCAGTGACAAACCAGACGAGGCGACCTCGCAGATCTCCGAGGATCCTGCTGCGGCAGAGTCCCCGGCCAGCCTCCCAGCGCGTGCCGATACAGCCGCCAAGCTCCGCGTCCATGACGACAGCAACCCCTACGCCTCGACCGCCATCTTCGACCGGCGCTCGTCGTTCAAACCCGATCTCGACGACGACGACGACCTGCCTCCGTCCGCGTCGATGCGCTCATCATCCGTCAGCCCACGCTCGCGCAAGCGCGCCTCAAACGCGGTCAGCTTCGACCCAGGCGCCGAGTACTACTCGCGCGAAACGGTGCTGATCAAGCCGCGCTCGCAGTCGATGCCGCGCAACGTGGAGGGCCTGATGTCGGACGAGGAGGTGAAGCAGAAGATCTACGGGGTCAGCCCTGCAGGCGTGTTCGGCGCCGGCTCCGGCGGAGAGCGCAAGTCACGCCGCGATGAACCCAAACGCCGCGGCAAGTTCTCGCTGAAGAAGTTCCTCAAGTTCGGCAGCAAGGACGACAAGAAGAGCGGCAAGGAGGAGAAGAAGAAGGAGAAGGAGAGGGTGGCGGCGGCGGCGGAGCGGACTAAGCCTGAGATCATCCACCCGCTGGACCTGACGCCCAGCACTGGAGGGGTGCAGGTGTTTGTAAGGACCGAGGAGGAGAAGAGGCGGGACGAGGCCGAGCGACAGCGCAAGAAGGCGCTGCTGATCGCCGAAGGCACGCGCGTCTATGACTCGCCATCCTTCAGCAAGGTGAGGATTTCTCGACGCGTGCTTTCTGTTGATTTGGGGGAAACTAGAAATTGTTGCGCTTGCGTGGTACACCATTCGCTATGCTAGGCACGGTGCAGTGCGTGTTTTATTTCTATATTTTTGCAACTGCTTGGGATCCTCAGCGACACATCGCTTTTCGTGTCCATTGACATCCCTCGTCCCTATGCATGACCGCAATACTACACATGCTCACTCCATGTTGGACAAATTCGTGTTGGCCGTGTTTGTTTCTACTTTACCGTTGTTGACCGAGTCACCCTGGGGTCGCAGAGTGCGCTCTGCATGTTCGGCATTAACTCCGGCTCAGCGTGACGCTGCCGCAGCGGCCGTGACCCGGGCCATTGTGGGTCGCGCCATCAGCTGACCTGTGGTGGCAGTGTGTCACCCGATCCCCGCCGCCTCCCGGGCCGCCTCCCGCGCCGCCTCCCGCGCTATTGTTACAGCGCTGCTATCTGTTACACACCGGCCTGTTTGAATAATTGCACAACTGTTTGATAACAAACGGCTGGAGGCTGTGTGACATGAGTAATTGTTCCACGGATTCACTCTGGGGTTCTCGATTTAATCTGAGCTAAACTAGAATAGTTATATTTTGCAATATATAGTTAATTTATATACTCAGCACAAACAGTTGCTGAAATTGTGCAGCTCCATTCCCAACATAAACAATCAAATCTACAGCCCGCAGGCTCGCAAAATAGTTTTTCCAGATTATTTGTAATATATCATATATTGTCTACTGTTCCGAATATGTCAGGAGTTAGGACACAACCTGATTTAAGTGGGCTGGCTGACATTAACAGATAATAGGTGTCACTCACCTGTCTGAGCTGCTCAGGCATGCCATTGTAACACTTCAATACAAATGAATGACTAGCACGACGTAAAATCCCACCATCTGATCGGCCGTGTATTTTATCTCCGTTTTTGTATCGCCGGACGCGCCGTGTCTATGGAGACAACTGACAGTTTCCGCTCTGATCAAATCACAGTGGGCTAATATCATGTCATTTGTCAATTATATCGAACACGGCCCCTGAGCCGCGCCCCAGAGCCGCGCAGTGAGACCAGCATTCCTCGGCTGCAGCGTGCAAACTGATCCGCTCCGTGAGAACTTACCTGCTGCCGTGTCTCGGACGCGTGGTTAGCAGCTCCACGGGTGCGCGGTTAGAAGTTCAGCAACACATTCAGTTGTCCGGGACAGGTCGCCATTGACTGGTTCTCTAGCCGCCCTGACGAGTCCGGCCGGCCGGCGCGTGCCCCGTGTGTTGACCCGGCTCGGCTCCCGGGCCGGTGACATTCCTCTGATGCCACCGACCTGTCGATGTCTGCATGACTGACAGCTGGGGGAGGTTGACAGGGGGGGGGGGGTGGCGACGGCCAGCTGCAGCGCGCGTCTTCACTTTTTAGCGAATTTCACCTGTAGCGGTGCCGGACTGCGAGTTTTTCCACGGCGCATGTTTTGTGTCGGGTTTTCTGTCTTCTATGTATTGTTGCATGACCAGCTGTGGCCTGCGTGTGCGTGATGAAGTGGTTCACGGTTCTGCGAAAACATTCTCCTTCTAGTTAGGTGGTCCCGTTTGAGACCTTACACAGATGCTATTTAAAACTGCATTAACTACATTCCGATTCGAACGAGTACTCCCAGCCCAGGGTTACTCCCAGGAACTCAGCGACGCAGTCGGAATACGTCTTTATTCTAACGAATAAGTTCATTTGTCTAACTGAACAAGGCGCATACCATGAGACAGTGACATTACTCGCATTAGTACGGGCCGTCCCCCTGCAGTGTGGCGGTCGTGGAGACGACTCGTGCCGTCACACCCTGCTCGTCACGTGACTGGGGTCTGTCAGATGGCTGACGTTCGCCTGTCCTCCGCTCATCGGTGTCGGTCCACTGCCCCTCTCAGGGCGACGAACTAATTCACCTGCTGGAGTTTCCAGCTCCGCGGCAGAACGCAAAACCGCCTGACGTTCTTATTTTTACCTTACCCATGCGCGGAGGTGCAGAGTACCAACGAATATTAATAGCTAAAACGCCATGGATCATGTTTTAAATCTTAATCAGTTAGTATTACTCCACTATTTCCCATCATTGATCATGACAGCGTTACGTTACCAGCGGCGCCGGCTGCACCATCGCGTGCCGTTCACGGTCCGAGCTCAGATAAATTACCCCCTATTCGTCGCGCTCTGTGTGCTCCTTCGTGGAAGGCCACCGCCTCGTGTCAAGAGCGCTATACTCGACTCCTTCCACTCGGCATGCATGGCGATTTAACGTCCGTGGGCCACCGTACGTTAGGGTGAGTTTCTCACCAATAGCAGCTACTGCTGGGGTGTATACGATCCTATTCAGTGGGGGGAGGGGGCTTTTTCAGCCCCCTAACTTGGACGAGAAAGTGGGTCAAATCTGGGGAGAAATCTGTATTTTGTGGATTTGATGGTGCTTTAAGCGATTTTTTTCTCCAGTTCAGCCCCCCCCCCACACACTTTGCTCGAGAAGCTACGCCCCTGAGCTACTGTTAATTGGTATCTGCAGGTGCTTCTATGATGTTGTACTATGGACGCAATCAAGGGCGGACCCAGCCGTGTGTTTTTTTTTTTTTGGGGGGGGGGGGGGGCAATCCCG
>JARFNR010357760.1:0-10774 GCA_030323935.1 Semibalanus cariosus
AGGAAGCAGTTTCGAAGAATGAAGTGTTGTTTGGGAGGAGGGGAGCAAGTATTTATGCGACGGGGTGTTCCTGTCTTTGGAGAGAGGCAGGAAGGGCCAGTGGCAGAGCACGCTATGTCCGAGTTCCGACTGGTGAGGGGAAGCAGTTCTCAACAAAGACAAACAGTATTGGCTGTCACCCAGAGGGAGACAGGCCGCGGAAGAGGAAAAGATGGGCGATGGCTTAACTGCGGAACCACCCATAACTGCGTTGGTTTAAGTGATGTAGCGCATGACGTTCAATCAGCACCGTTAGAAACAAACTGCACGGTGCGGCCGCAGACATCACAAAAAGCTCTAATTTACATTCTTATTAAACAGTTTAAAAATCATCAAAAAGTTTTCCATGAATTGTAAGGTTTCAGCCAGACATAGGAAGGTTTGCTGTTGCTGATACGGCCGCAGACATCACAAAAAGCTCGAATTTGCATTCTTATTAAACTGTTTAAAAATACTCAAAAAGTTATCCATGAATTGTAAGGTTCCAGCCAGAGATAGGAAGGGTTGCTGTTGCTGATACGCTGACACGTATTATATATATTTTAGTTTAGGCTGATAGAAAAAAAGGTATTTTCGGTAGAAACAATACGAACACGTTATGATATATAACATATGTGAACACGTGATAGCAAACCCTTATGAAGACGAGAACGCATCGATGGTAAAAGTGAAATTCCTGCTTGCACCAAGCCAGCTATTAGCTGGTCACTACCATGAAAACAATATTGGATGTGTGAGGGATGGTTCAACATGGCCTCCAGCTGTCGTTCGGTCTTATTATCCAAGGTGTTCGGTATGAGACAGGCTGCCTCCCAGTCTAGCCGGAAGGCTTCCAAGACCAGTTGGCGACCACTATCTGTGGTATTAATCACACTTTATGACCACTTGTAAAGATTCGATTAGCGAGGTGGCTGACTTTCATGGAAGGCTGACCACCTGTCTTCAGACTGATAACGAACAAAGAAATCGCCTATTATGGCGCCAAAATAATCCACTAGTTCTCATTCGCCAGCTGGCTTCCAAAGTTATGAGTCAGAGATGCAATAACAACAATCATCAGCGATAAAATTAAAATTCGGAGAATCAACTTATCTCCAAAACATATATCAAATAAAAGCCATTAACTTCTCCATCATACCGTTTGACCATCCTCAGTTCCGTAAAACGGCACTAAGGGTCTTCCCAGCTGGAGTGAGAAATGATTCCACTTACCGCGACTAACGACTCAGCTGACTCAATTACGATTGATGCGCGTTCATTTCGGGCAATATCAGGGAGCGTACAAGTGGCGTAAATTAATTTTCCTCCCGACTGGGGCCGCGGGAAGGGGAGGCAAATGATATTTGGACGCGTGATAAATGACGTATTTGCTCAACATGGCGGCTGGAAGCGCTTTGGTCCATCCGCTAGCGTAGCCTGGTGAGGCTTTCCATTTTGAAGAGGAGATCACATTTCTAGCGAACTTGCTCTGGAGAAAATTTGAAGTGAAATGTGCCAGTAAGCAATTTTATGCAATACATTTCAACTTGAGAATGTTCATAGGCTAGTGAGTAGATCTTTAGCAGTCTTCTCGAGTTGACTCCGGTTCATCAAAATTAACCTTTTGAAGTTTGTGTTTCTAGTGTTACCTGTTTTCAAAATGCTGGCGGCGCTCTCTGGCGTCAAATGCACTGGATTTGCGTGGATTTGCTTGCGTTTTGAGAGTCAATAAAAGCCGCTGACGGGCTGTTGATCGTGCCTCACTAAAGTGCAAGCAAGCTGCAAACTAAGAAGGCTCACGCTAGCGATATGCTTTCGATTCGTGTGTAGACGTTTTTCGAAATTTACCGAATAATAGGGGAAAAAAAATCGAAGACAGAACTCGATCTCAACGTTTTGGATGTATACAAATCGTCCACTGAGAAGCAGAGCGTGCCATTGCATGCGACAAATAAAGTTTTATAGACGGCAGATACAAAATAATAATTCCAATATTTCACAGAACACGCTACCCTCAATTTCTGTCATTTCATTGCTCAAAGTTATTATTCCGAAGTCAGCGATGTTCGAAAGTTGTTATTTCAACTGTGTGCGTGCACGATGCGTCGTCAGACTGTGTATGTCCTGTGTGCACCACAGTACCCCGCTCTCAGCACAGCTGCCAGCGGGAGGACAGCAGGACACAATCAGACAAATGTGCCGGCGGGTGGCGCTCGACCGCCGCGACACGGACCTCACTGAACGCCATCAATCGTCCATATTGCCGGCACGTGACGCCATCAGCGGCTCGGCCAGGGAGGAGTGCAGCGCCAGAGCCGCGCGCCCCGCCGCTGTTTCTGTGTTTCCGCCTCATTGCCGGCCACTGCTGACTGGCGTGGCGGGTCCCCCTTTCTCTCTCTCTCTCTCTCTGCTCCCGCAGCCTGCCTCACGCACAGCTGCCATTGCCGGCCACTGCTGGCTGGCGTGGCGGGTCCCCCTCTCTCTCTCAGCTGCCGCGGCCTCCCTCACGCACAGCTGCCACTGCTGGCACTGACTGCAAGAGGCCAAATCGTACATCACCTGGCAGGATCATAGAGGTGGAATAAGAGCTGCTCCTTTTATAGAGCTGTATGTATTGCAATGAAGCGCACATCACATGTAGTAACGTGAGGTCAAGAAGTTGGCCAGCTTCCATGCTACCCGTATCCTTTTTTGCATTTATTTCCAGGGGCGGCACTGGGCCCTTGAGACTAGGTAGGCAAGGCAGCATTATCATTAAAATATCGATAATCATAATACTTAATATCTTCATATCGATAATACTTCATAATATGTGCGCATCGATAATGCTGCATAATACAGGTGGCTAGAACCTGCAGTTCTTAACATCATACCTAGATGGCGCTGTCATTGTGATCGGATTCATTTACATTGAGACTTAACATAATTATTTCACAAATTTGCTTATCTTGAACTTCAAATATACCTATGTCAAATTAAATTGTATCTAATTTTGCCTAAATATGCATATTTTTATTGTGTGTTTGACAAAAAGTGTTATGAATTTCTAGAATAAATGCCTTATTCTAAAAGTGGTAGAACTATGATTTTCGAAATAATAATTGAACCCCTATGTAGCAAGCTACTTCAAGCCTAAAATAATTATTTGTATTGCATTCATATTTATTTTTTGAAGTTATTGCGCTTAAAAAAGGTGTGTTCTTCTCGATTTTCTAGTCTATTTGCCTACCTTACAAGTTAGTATCTACTGCAGGACCCAATAGACTTGTACACATACAGAGGTAGGTCGAGAATCTAGCAGGACGAGGTAGGCTAGCTTAGGCAAGGTTTTTCTTACATTTGCGTTTAATTTATTATTTCGAAGGAGATTTTCTTGGAAAATTTGGAAAATTTTCCAAGATAGACCCATTTCGATTATAGAAAACCATATCATTTAATAAGAATACAAAATAAAAGAAGGGAAGATAAATATTGGTATCGGAAGAAGGCTACCGAACTGGGTAGGCATTGCTTACCTTGCCTACATGGGAGAACCGCCCTTGTTTATTTCGAACCTACTTATCTATGAAGTTCTGGGAGCCAGAGTTATTTACCAAGCATACCTTCTGGCATGGACCCTAATCCCTACAGCACGATCTTGCAATTTCAGTTCACCGGCAGAATTGAGTGGCAAAAGTTTAATGTGTGAGCACATCTAAAGTTGGAGCCTTGGTCCATCTAGACTCTGGCGTCTTCTGGCACGTGCGCGGCTGCTGCCACCGGCCGCAGGTCATTTCGGTCAAGAGCAAATATTGAGCGCCGAAGCGACTCGAATCCACCTTGCTAGCGTGTGCAAGCTCCGGACCGACTCTCTGTCAAAACTTCAAAAGGCCCTTTATAGTACATAAGCCAGACTACACAACAATATCGATCCTTTGCATTTTATGACACAAAAATAAGTCATGAGGGTAGGAACCAATTTTTATAATCAAACACGGGCCTCTGTCATCAATGTTGATAACAATTAACCAGCCCAAGAATCCAACCAATTATGGTCATGGAACACTGACGACCTGGAAACATTTATACGGCCAGTACCTGTTATGACCAGAAGCCATCTGTCAGTGTCTGGGCCCAGTCGTCACGCTCCTCCCGAACACCTGACCCGTCCCCCCTCTCCCCCGTGAGGACCCCATGCGCTCCGGGCTGACCCGTCCCCCCCCCGCAGCTCTCCGTGAGGACCTCATGCGCTCCGGGCTGACCCGAGAGCCACAGCAGCGAATGGATTTCACGCCTCCCATGTCGGCCACCACGGAACAACAAACAACCTGACAGCCGCACCAGACCCGACCGGCGCACATAGCGCGCGTGTTACGTGTTTTTACCGTTGGTCAGTACTATCTCCTGCTGCCGATCTGCTCCCCGCCCACGGATCACGGCGGGGGTGGAGATGATCCGCCGACCCGCTGTCCAGAGCAATGATGGATCCTTTGAGGGTGGCGGCGGACGACGGAGCAGCGATTGGATCCGCAGCGCTGCCGGGCGGCAGCGTTGCTTCACCCGGCGAGGCGAGTGCGGTAGGTGGTTTTAGTCTGAGCGATGCAGGCAAAGTGCTTCTCAATTGAGACTGTCACTCCGGGTTTGCCATGCGTCGCTGCTCATGAAAGCACGGCGCAGAAACTGGGCTAAGTGAATGTAGTGGATGTCAAGCAAGCTTAGGTGTGTGCATCATACTTATCTACATCATTGTTTTTCTCCGTTGGTAATAAGCACACACGGTATCGATCTTGTCAATACAAAAGGACAGCAAGCAGAATATTCTTCCGAAGAACATTAAAGGGAATGTTTCACCTTTCTGAACGCTGTCAAATATACGCCGGTTGTAGTAAAAAATATGAAGAAGTGCTGCTGAAAACGATGGTGATATTTGTTTCTCGAAAAGCCACTTAACTTATTTTTTTAGTTGGGGACAATGACGTCATTATTGAGCTATAGAGACTAGAGAGCTATAGAGAAAATCCTTACTCTGCAAAAAGATATGAAACAATATTTTCAGACAATTATGGCGACCTGAATACAAACAAGTCTTTTGTTATCGTACTCGCAGCAGGTAATCCAGCCAAGGTTCGAGAAATACAAGTCATTTTTCTCCCAGGACCAACAATCTTGAAGTGGCTGTCAGCCAATCAGCGGCGGCACTTGGATAGACCCCTTTTGCAAATTATAAATTAAATTACATAAAAACGGATAAGTTTTTGGGAAAATTGTCTTAGCTATTTAGACATTTCAATAACGGCCAGAGATAATGGCTATCTCAATTCAAAACAAATACAAAGGTGAAACATTCTCTTTAAGGGCTTACCAATATGCAATCTGGAAATTGCTGCCCACGCTAATTTCTGACATCCATTGGGATTTTAAAATAGAAAGCACATTCATCAAGGCACATCCTAACGTTTTAATTGCACACCTTGCGGCTTTCACAAATAGTTATGTGTGCAACTGCTCCCTCATCATCACCACTCATCCCAGCTCATCCCTCCCACTCCCCGGCGCAGAGCCGACACCCGATCACAGATGCGTGCGCCACCACTGACCACACGGCGGAGCTGGCTCGGCACACAGCCGCAATGAATAATACATCTCCGAGAGCTGCGGCTAGGCAAACAACGTGCGTCTTCATGACTGCCGGGTGGCGGGCGGCAGGCGGGCGACGGGTGCGGGTGGGACTAGCGGTGGGAGGCGGGTGCGGGTGGGGTGAGACGGGCGGTGGGCGGGGTGGGTGGCGGGCGGACGGGCGGGTGCGGGTGATGCTGGGGTGCGCTGGGGTGATGCTGGGGTGCGCTGGGGTGATGCTGGGGTGCGCTGGGGTGAGGCTGGGGTGAGGTATCTGGGGGTGCGGTGGTCCGGTGCGGTGTTCGGTGTCCTGCTGAGAGAGGGCATGGCGCCGACCGGCCTCCACAAAAACGGCCTCAGTAGACGAGCTGCCTTTGTTGGACGGACATCGAACGGACAGGCTCTCTTGATCTTCCACGAGGAGGGAGGACACGCGCCATGTTTGGAGAAGGCAGCTATTATGTTAGAGGATGATCCGCGATTTATTTTAGAGCAGTAAATAGCTCTGACGTACGGTTTGCGTTCCGAGTGGAAAATTAACAAATATTGATATTGTGTACGACCATTTTGTATATTTCGATATTAAAAACCTTTTACTCTCACTCTCATGCATCCAGCAAAAGAGCAAAATGTTTTGCATTATCCCACAAGCGAATGCATAGCAACACAAAATGTTGATGCGGATTGAAAAACAAAGCTTGGCTCCTGAAATATTTAGTTATGAAGTTACCACATGTGTTTCCCAATTTAGTGTCCAATGTACTAATGACCCCAAGGTTTGCGGTTATTTTAAACTAGACGTGTTCAATAGCAACTTTGTTTAGAATGCCTGCCTGGAACAGATGAGCACAAACTCAGTACAACAAAAATAAATGGTATTAGTAACATTTAATTTACTACTCAAAACAATTTCCCTCGATAACTTGAAACCTGCTCTGCCATGACCACTTCAAAATTGAATACAAAAATCATCATGAATATCATAAATGAATTTTCTAAAGGTACACAACGACTTTGACTTGAGACTAATTGCTCGATCATGGGAGGTCTATAGTACCTACAAGAACATTAGGGATGACACAATGCTGCTTCTTCATGAAACCTAGTTACTGACGAGTGATTTTTTAAATAATCTGCCAATAATTCTGCAGTGCAAGAAGGACAAAGCGAAGATAGCTAAGAGCATGCCACCCTAATGGACTCAAGCTTTCAACTCACAGCCATTTCGCTCTCATGCGAGCTCAAACACGGCCAGTAGACAGCCTTCACAAGGCAAGATCACCATTTCAGTGTTTCAAAACGTCAAGCTATACCGGAAGCTCCAGTCATATTAGACCAACTTGGCTCGGCCAGCCCGGAAACGCACTCGGCGAGCAGTCCAACTCCTGCCGATCTGTGTCATTCCGTGAGAGCTCTCACATCAGTTAGCGGTGATAGTAAATCACAGAGAACGAGGAGAGCATTTGTCCGTATGAAAGCCAACTACGAGCTGCCAGGAAGTTCCAATAAGTTGAGTGGCTCCTATTGAGGAGAAAGGGAAGTGGGTGGGAGTGGGAGGCGGGAGGGAGGGGCAGACGGGAGTGGGTGGCGGGGGAGGGGCAGACAGACAGGCGCGTGCCAGTTGGCAAAACGCGACAGAAATGTGATCGCCGACAGTTGAACACCAATGGTCCCGGCGGGAGGTGGTGTTGGAGTTCGGCCCCGGAGGCCAAACGAGCGTTTTTAGCTCGCGCGGACTTTCGCGCGGATGGCAGCGCGCTTCAGCAGTCGAAGCAGGTTTCTTGCTGTCGTGATTCCTGGGGTTTAAATTAAAGATTCGAACACGAAATGTTGCCGAACGACTTCTGTTTCAACCATTTTGATTACTCGTAAAAACAACAGGTCTCTGATACACAGTCGATCCGGTACACATTTAACACAAGTGTCCTGAGTCGTCACTTTTCGATTCATTATTCGTCAAGAAAAAACCGTGGACAATTATTATTCTTCAAGAGAGACGGCCGCCGTGCTCGTATCCTGCTGACAGTGCGAAATACACTGATACTGGTGACGTCACCCTCTGACGTCACACCACAGCTGACTTGTCAGCTGAGAGGGATACGGGTTGGAGCCTTGTCAGCGCTGACCCTGGAGTTGATACAGCACGAGGTCAGATTGATTTTCAGTCAGGATGAATGGCACAGCCAGGCCAGATGCATGGCGCAGCCTGATAAAACATCGATCGTAGAGAGAGGATGATAAAATAGGGTTAGGTAATATATTGGGATAGACTAAAGTGACGCAGCATGTTATCTACGGTCAGATTAATCTCGTCACCGCAAGGGTTCAGTTTTTAGAACAGGTTGTTGCTCAAGGATTGAAAAAATACGCGTAAGAACTATCGGTAGTCATGGCCCAGTCATCAACTTTTGAATGAAGACAATGTTCCGTTAATGGAGTTCTACAAGAAAGGCGAGAAAAATACTTGATGCTACCACGTTGTTAACCTCAAAACGTTCAGTTTTTATGTAGCACATTTACATGACAAAGTAGGTACCCTGCTGCATGTTCAACCAGTTTTAATAAAAAATTGATAAATATTAAATTTTCACAGCTAGGAGTAACAAAGATAAAATGATAGCGAAAAGAAGGCGAATAAGAAAGTCATTTGCCAAAGGGTATATTCCTTGCTCCCATCGTTCTAAAAGTGTTATCTCTCCTGGTTAACGTTTCGTCGCTTGTCGTCACCAATAGCACTCCCCGAGTTCCGACCCAAATACTCCCACAATCGCTGTCGATTCCAGCTCGTGCGGTGTGACTCTTCCCACAAACAGCGATCGCCATGTTTACCGTTGGTTTCCGATGAATCTCAACAGAACGCCCGGTGGGTCGCTTGCGGTCGGTGCGCACCACCGCGAGTGTTTGTGTGCGGTCCGCGCGGAAAGGCGAAAAGCAAACAAACACAGCGAGGCTGCGGTGCTGGAGATTGGGTCATATTAGATACAGAGGCAGGGGAGAGGATTGGTTTACGGGATAATCCGCGAGCTATGCGTGGGCGGTGTTGACTGAGCAAATATGGGATGATTGTGGGATGCAGACGTCGTTGTTGATGGACTATGCAGTGGAAATGTGATGGGTTATACTGTTGTTTATTCGAAGTAGTGTGAAATAGTTTCATTGATGTTATAACGTTTGGTGATGAGTTACGCTATGCAAGTAGTTTATACGTTACGTAGCATTTAATTGGCGATGCTCCACACTTGACAAGAGTAACTTTGATGGTTACACTCTGAGACATTACTTGCTGCTGATAAATACTTGTTCTTCTACAGTTTACTTATATTTCCTTCGATGTCGCTTGATATCTCACTATCTCTCTCCTAGGTCCTTCCCATATCCCTCTCCTTCAACTGCCCTATCCTCTGCTGACCTCCATGCGTCTCTGCCTCGCCGGCCGTTTTTGTCAGGCTTGTTTGGCCAACCCAGCTGAGGAGAACAATGGTGAGTTATGGACGTGCGGAGTTGGAACAATCTTCTGCTTCCCGGCCTCCGTCGGTCCGCGGTCCTGTTAGCTTTTCATCCCGGTTAGCGCGGGGAGCGCCTCTGCGACACAAAGCGCGCAGTGTTTGGTGTGCTGCTGACACCCGGAGATCGGCTTAGCGGTGCAGGAAATCAACGCCGCTGATTTGCATGCAGGCGTGAAGGCGAAGCGAAAAGTGTTGTCGTGTTCGCCCAACTCAGAAAAATAAAATACAAAGCCGCAGCCGGCCTGAACTTGATGAATCGCGTGCGTGTTTTCTTGTTTGTTCTGCATTCAGACTTCAGGGACCCGACAGACTACCAGTTGCATCACAATGACACCTTGCGGGATGCCTGCGCTTTGAACTAATTTTGTCGACGCTTTGAGCTAAAAATTGCGGCCATCTTTGGAATGTTTATCGCGGCGTCTTCAGTGGCAGGCATATTCGTAGAAGTTGTGGCCATTCTGGCGGTTATGAGTGCCATTAGTGGTTCTCGACCAGAGACCTCCGCCTTTCGTAGTGCTTAACGGAGTCCTTCTGTGCCTTTTATCATCGTCATCGCCTGCATTGTGGCATAGTTTCAGACGTCGCAAGGCTGCCAAGTGACCATGGTCTGTGGTAGCAGGGCTGTGATATTATCTGAAAAAAACACGCAAAAATGTAACTTCGTTCCTGGAAGCGGTAGAAGACTGCCAGGTGGTCTCAACGTCCGGATCCTGGGAGCCTAAAAAATCAGTTGCCGCTAGGATAAAATATAAGTATTGTCTACACCACAGCTGGACAGGCAATGATTCAAGCGACATGAAAGAAGAATAAATGAAATAAGCGAAGAACATTAAATTCTATCGGAAATTACAATTCCTCGTGTACATCAGAAGAAGTTATAAAAATGAAGCAATGCATGGTTATGGTTATGATGATTGATACCATTGTTTTGCATTAGCACGAACCAGAAATGAAGACAGGATGTAAACCTCCCAAAAATTTAAGAAAAAGTTGTGAGCTTAAGCATCCTGGGTTCATTTTTTAAAGATACCTAACACGTTATCAACTAGGACAAAGTCATGCTTGGCAAATCATTTGCGTCCTTTTAACTTTGAGTTCGTATTTTGGCGTTCCGTTTCTCAAGGTCAGACCACTTTATTTTCCCAAACAATCACTGACCCTCCATCACTTCTGTTGCATCTCTTTCCCTCCATCGATACCATCACACCCCGCTGCCTCTACCAGCATCATCACATCCCTCCCCCGTCTGACGTCACCACCATCCCCCTCCGCTCCCCATCTGACGTCACCACCATCCCCCTCCGCTCCCCTCTGTGGAGCCTCCCTCCCTCTGACACTTCACCTTTCGAAGCAGAACTCATGGCCGGCCATCGGCACCTGATTTTCATATAAATCGACAAGATTGCGCTGTAAATCAGAATATGGTTGAATTCAATGGGGTGAGTCATCCGGAGCGCGAACAAACGGGGAGCTGTAAGGGATCTCACAGGCCAGGCGGGGAGAGAGAGGCGAGAGAGGAGAGAGAGGAGAGAGAGAGAGAGAGGGGAGAGAGAGGAGAGAGAGGGGAGAGAGAGAGGGGAGAGAGAGAGGGAAGAGAGAGGGGAGAGAGAGGGGAGAGAGAGGAGAGAGAGGGGAGAGAGAGGGGAGAGAGAGGG
>JARFNR010357871.1:0-10771 GCA_030323935.1 Semibalanus cariosus
TATTCCTCAGTAGCTCCTTAGTATTCCTCAGTAGCTCCTTAGTATTCCTCAGTAGCTCCTTAGTATTCCTCAGTAGCTTCTTAGCGTTCCTCAGTAGCTCCTTAGCGTTCCTCAGTAGCTCCTTAGTATTCCTCAGTAGCTCCTTAGTATTCCTCATTAGCTCCTTAGTATTCCTTAGTATTCCTCAGTAGCTCCTTAGCGTTCCTCAGTAGCTCCTCAGTATTCCTCATTAACTCCTTAGTATTCCTCAGTAGCTCCTTAGTATTCCCCAGTAGCTCCTTAGTATTCCTCCGTAGCTCCTTAGTATTCCTCAGTAGCTCCTTAGCGTTACTCAGTAGCTCCTCAGCATTACTCAGTAGCTCCTTAGTATTCCTCAGTAGCTCCTTAGTATTCCTCAGTAGCTCCTTATTATTCCTCAGTAGCTCCTTAGTATTCCTCAGTAGCTCCTTAGTATTCCTCAGTAGCTCCTTAGTATTCCTCAGTAGCTCCTAAGGATTCCTCAGTAGCTCCTTAGCATTCCTCAGTAGCTTCTTAGCGTTCCTCAGTAGCTCCTTAGCGTTCCTCAGTAGCTCCTTAGTACTCCGAAGTAGCTCCACTCAGTATTCCTCTGTAGCTCTGTTCTGCATTTCTCAGTAGCTGCTCAGTATTTATCAGTTGCTCTTCCCACTATTCTCCCGTAGCTCGTAGTTTCTCAGTAACTCTTTTCATAATTATTTTCTATTCTCAGCGTTCCTTAGTAGCTTTTCTCACTATTCCTCAGTAGCATTTCTCAGTATTGCTGAGTAGTTCCTGTCAGTATTCCTTAGTAACTCTTCTCAGTTTTCCTCATCAACTTCTTAGTAGTGGTCAATTAGCTCCTTACAGACTTCCTCAGTAGCTCTTTAATGTTCCTCAGTAGTTTATCTTAGTATTCCTCAGTAGCTATTCTCAGTTTTTCTCAGTAGCTTTTCTCTCCATTCCTCGGTAGCTTTTCTCACTTGTCCTCAGTATCTTCTTTCGGAATTCCTCACTAGCTTTTTCAGTATTCCTCAGTAGTTCCTCTTAATATTTTTCAGTAGCTCTTCTCAGTATCGTTTAGTATCTCTTCTCAATAGTTCTTAGTAGCTCTTCTCAGTAGTGCTTAGTAGCTCTTCTCAGTAGTGTATAGAAGCTCTTCGCACTATTCCGCAGTAGCTCTGCGCAGCATTTCTCAGTAGTTCCTATCAATATTCATCAGTAGTTCCTATCAGTATTCATCAGTCGTTCCTATCAGTATTCATCAGTAGTTACTACCAGTATAGCTCAATAGTTTTTATCAGTATTCCTCATTTCCTCAGTAATTCTGTTTGAATATTCCTCAGTATTTGCTATCAATATTGCTCAGTAGCTCCTTTCAGTATCCTTCAGTAGTTCCTTTCAGTACGTTTTCAGTAGTTCTCTCAATATGTCTCAGTAGCCCCTCAATATTTCTCAGTTGTCCATCTCAGTACTTCCCAGTAGCTCCTCAGTATTCCTCAGTAGCTTTTTTCCGTATTCCTCAGTAGCTCCCCTCAGTATTCCTCAGTGGCTGTTCTCAGTTTCTCAATAGCTCCTCTCGATATTTCCAGGTAATTTCGTTCAATATTTATGAATGGTCCTTCTCATTATTGTTCAGTTGCTTCTCTCACATTTCCTCAGTAGCTCTGCTTAGTATTTCGCAGTAGCTCTGCTTAGTATTTCTCGGTTGTTTTGAACATTGTTCATCGGTAGTAACTATCGGTATTTCTCAGTAGTCCCTCTCAGTATTTCCCAGTAGCTCCTCTCAGTACTCCTCAGTAGTTCTCATCACTATTCCTCAGTAGCTTCTCACAGTATTTCTAAGTAGCTCTTCTCAATATTACTCAGTAGTACCTACTTCTCAGTATCCCTCAGTAGTTCCTCTCAGTATTCTTTGATAAGCTTTGCTCATAATTCATCAGTATCTATTCTCAATATTCCTCAGTAGAGCTGCTCATTATTGCTCAGTAGTTCCTCCCTGTAATTCCCAGTAACTTTTCACAGTTTTCGTCATTAACTCATTAATATTTTTCATTAGCTCCTCACAAATTTCTTCAGTTGGTCTTCAATATTCCTCAGTAGTTCCTCTTAGTATTCCTCAGTAGCTCTTCTGAGTATTTCTCAGTAGCCTTTCTCTCCATTCCTCACTAGCTTCTTTCACTTTTCCTCAGTAACTCTTCTAAGTATTGCTCAGTAGCTCTTTTCAGTATTTCTCAGTAGCTTTTCTCAGTATTCCTCAGTAGCTTCTTTCTGATTTTTTCAACAATATTTCTTTTCAGTGTTGCTCAGTGTATCTGATCAGTATTACTCAGTAGCTCTTCTCAGTGTTCCTCATTAACTCCTCTCAGTATTTATCAGTAGATCCTCAGTATTTCGAAGTAGCTCCTCACTCTATTGCCCCGTAGCTTATCACATTCTCAGTAGCTCTTCTCAGTATTCCTCAGTAGGTCCTTAGTATTTATAAGTAGCTCTTCTCATTATTCCTCGGTAGCTCTTTTCAGAATTCCTCAGTAGCTTTTTCAGTATTCCTGGGTAGTTCGTTCCCCTTAGTATTCTTCAGTAGCTCTTCTCAGTATTTCTCAGTAGCTCTTCTCAGTAGTGCTTAGTAGCTCCACTCACTATTCCTTAGTAGCTTTGCGCAGTATTTCTCAGTAGTTCTTATCAGTATTCATCAGTTTTTCTTATAAGTATTCATCAGTAGTTCCTAATTCCTATCAGCATTCATAAGTAATTCCAATCAGTATTCATCAGTAGTTCCTATCAGTATGCATCAGTAGTTCCTATCAGTATTCATCAGTAGTTCCTATCCTATCAGTATTCCTCATTTCCTCAGTAGTTCTTTTTAAATATTCCTTAATAGCTGCTCTCAGTATTCCTCAGCAGTTCCTTTCAGTATTTTTTCAGTAGTTCTCTTAACATTTCTCAGAAGCCGCTTAATATTTATCAGTAGCCCCTCAATATTTATCAGTAGTCCCTCTCATTATTCCTCAGTAGCTCCTCAATATCTCGTAGTTGTTCCTGTAATATTTTTCAGTAGCTCCTCAGTAATCCTCAGTAGCTTCTTTTAGTATTCCTCAGTAGCTGCTCTCAACATTTCTCTGTAGTTCATCTGACCATTTTGCAATAGCTCCTCTCGATATTTATCGGTAGCTCTTCAATATTTCTCAGTAGCTCCTCGCAGTATTTCTCACTATCTCCTCTCACTATTCCTTAGAAACCTCGCTTAGTATTCCGTAGTACCTACACTCAGCATTCCTGATTAAAGTACTGACAATTTGGTCATGGCCGAAAACGGGAGTTATCATCATCATTGTCATCTATTGATACATCTATTGTCATCCATTGATGTCATCTACAATCCCCAATGTACTCGAGGCTGTTACAGTCTCACTTTGTGCTAAGTTAATTTGTTTAGATTTGGTATATTAGGGGATTTTCGGCCGATTTTTTAAAAATTGTATTCCTTCAGACTGAGTCGAAACAGATGTCCCATGGGTTCTTAGTCACTGGAAGCGAAGGGGAGTGAAATGTATCGAATATGTGCGGTTTTATGAGCTTGGTTTTACTTAAAATTAACGATGCGATTAGAGTGAAAAAATGGAGAAGAGTCAGCTTTAGATGTTTTGATGAATGGGTTCAGTAGGACCACTTCCAAATTAAGTATTTGTGAGAGATAAGTTGAGGGAATTTCGAGATTCTGACGGAATAAAATAAGTGCATTAATTAAATTGATGCTATTCTGTAATGGTTTTCACTGTTATGAGAGAAAAGTATGGTCGGTGAATTAGCACAAAAATATATAGATAGCCCCAGGCTGACGTCTCATATATCATATGCCTAGTGACTTCCTTAAAAAATTAGATCGAGACTGTGCGCGAAGAAACATGAATAGACAAGAAATAAAGAAAAAAGTAAATATTTTAGAATCCACAATGTTATAGGAGATAACCAGAAGAGCCCTACTATGGGTGATGACAGGGTGAGCGTTTTCGCATCAGCTCGATACATACTCATCATCACCCGACACCTATAACTACTGTTTTTGTTGTTGCAAAATTGTACATGGATTAGCCAGAAGCCATGCCTGATCGTGGCACCGCTGTTGATTTCAGGTGTAGCCGCCACCATCCTGCGCAGCGTCCCAACACCGAGCATCGCCCCGACACCGAGCAGCGTCCCAACACCGAGCATCGCGGACCCTCCGTCGCAGCATGCGTCCAGTTCTGTCACCGGCCAGCGGAACCTTCAAGAGCCCGACTGTGGACATACTTCTCGAAAGTGCATGTGTATGTGGTGTGTTTAATATGCGTCTTAGTAATAGGTTGGATTATCAATGTGTATTGCGTAGGCCATGGTACTTGCAAAATGCGGTATCATGGGCTTTGGACAGCCCGCTAAAAAATCATCAATTTATACAATAAATCCGTCAAATTATCACAATCTCATTGATTCTGCACACATTGGGGTGCACATTCAAAGCTCAAAACGAGTTGTAAAAATGATGATTTTGTCGGGCTTAAGGTTGTCCAGGGCGATGCCCGCCATCCCTCCGGCTCCCCGTGCCGGGCATCGGGCAACAGGGTAAGATCAGGTTGGATTACAGGAAAACTAAAACATAATACGATGTCACCTGGTGTGATGTGTATAATTACCAATCATTTCCACCTGATGTTATCCTGGCAGAGAGAGGGATAGTCCAAAAGATGAGCAGACTTCCAGTTAATGCGAAAGCGCCCGCCTGGTCATTTGCCTCATCGTCCCTGAAGGTGTTTACTGTCACCATGGCACTATCTCCAGAGTGGCTGGGGTCGCCCGTCGCCCCTCTGGCGGGCTGGGGTCGCCCGTCACCCCTCTGGCCGGTTGGGGTCGCTCGTCGCCCCTCTGGCCGGCTGGACAGTTGCTGACAGGCCGGATGAGACACCAGTTGATGCCTCAACGACGATTAAACCAGGGCGTAAACCAACAATGCCCTGCTCCCAGTATTCGATTAATTCGAAGATGATGAAATCGTTCCTGATTAGAGCAATACGAATTGTTGTATATAAATAAATATCGCGTAACTTCCCTGACTTGTATTTGAGAACACACATATATGAAACACGAGGAAAGTATCGTCACTATACCAGTTCAATCACAACAACACACAAAAGCCCGTATAGTATCGTGAATCTAACATGGACACGTGAATGTACAAATGACAGTGGATGCATATAATATCAACATGACATGCGATGACGTAGAGTGAGTGCATCATCACCCCTATCGCTTCGGGGCAAGCACTCGAATGACTTCACAGGCTACTTGACTCGACATTTTCGGCCACACAGCCACCATCGCCCCCCAAGTCAACGCATTCGTCAATATCCCAACATCGGGTTAATGACGTGCAAAAATGCGTTGTCATGGCGCAAAGCTTGGCTGTGCTCAGCCGCCCACTGTTCAGACCGCCCCAGGGTGAGCTGTGGCAGCCCTGAGCTGTAAAAGCCGCCTATTGGCTGCTGTTGGCCGAGCGCAGCTCGTTCAGCAGCTCCTCGCTGGAGAAGGGGCATTTGCTGAACACCTGGCTGCACCGCTTGCTGTCCTTCTCGGCTCCGACGAACGCGGCCAGCTGGTACTTGCCGGCGGCGGTACCGGTCAGCTGATCGATGGTGGGCGGCTGGGGCTGAGAGCTGCCGCAGGAGGGGAGGGGGGGGGGGGCGGTTAGAGGAGGTCGAATGGCAATCGGCATAAAATATCGCAGGAGTGAGGCGGATAAGCTTATTACAGTGGAGCGCAATGTCTTTTATTAGGGTTCATCAAATTAAATCGGCCGTTCATCAGACGTCGTTTCTCAAATCAGTTATGTGGCAAAGCATCAGGGGTAAGGCTTCCCAGCTTAGTACGCCACAATATTATGTTACCTTGGTTTTATGACGATCGTAAAGAAAACTGTCACAGTTTTAAGCTTAAAGCACGGTGAAACATATATACCAGGCAATGAAACTGTGTGAGAAGACGTTAAGACAATATTAAACGTCTGATGATTTGAACATCTGAACATCTGATCATTCTGATGAACGGCTTACTCACCGTTAAATAGTGACATCTTTTCCCAGATGATACAGCAAATACTCTTATTCCGCCAAATAACTTGAAAAGAAGCATTCTCCCTCAACTGAAACACTCTGGGAAACGTTTAGCCCCACTGAGCGCGAAACATAAATGCGCCTATTCCCGACCTACCCGAACAGCGAGAGGATGATCTTCTCGTCCGCCTGCAGCTGGGCGTCCTCCTTGGCCTCCAGTTCGCAGACCACGCGCAGGCCGCAGCTCAGCGAGTCGACACGCTCCACCAGCTGGAAGTAAGCCTCCTCCTGCTCCTCATCCACGGCAACATCGACGACCAGGTCACGACGACCGCGGCCGCGACGACCGCCGCCGCGACGACCGCCGCGACGGCCACCGCGACGGCCACCGAAGGACCGGGCCACGGCGAAGCCGGCCAGTCCGGCCAGCTTGAGACCCACCACGGCAGCGATGCCGATGGCGAGGGCAGTGCCGGTCGTGATGCCCTCAGTGGCAGAGCAGTCGTAGGCCATGGCGGCCAGCAGCGCGGTGAGCAGGAGCAGGTGGGCGTTCATGGCTGAAAGACGAAGGGAGGGGGTAGTGAGCGTTCATCGTTGTAAGAAAGGGAGAGGAAAGTGAGCGTTCCTCGCTGTACGAAGGGGTTAATGACCGTTGATGGCTGTAAAGAGGGGATGGGGTCAGTTAGTGCTCATCGTTGTGGGGAGGAACAGGGCTGAAAAGCGATGGGGGTAGTATGGTAGTCGGGGTGGAAGGAAAAACTGGCTGAGGTGTGCAAGGAAGAGAGAAGTAAATACCGGGATGTGAGGTCATCGGGGAGACGAGACGGCGTGATCAGAGAAAGGGCAGTTGGAAAAATGAAACAAGTTTCTCTAGAAGTTCACATAGACCTGACCGGAGACAGCCACATGCTAATAAGCTCCGCTAAGTAAGTTTTAGGATGCATGTTGTATGGTCATCTGGATTTCAATAGATTTATTGGAATGAACCGAACATGTTCAATAACAAAAAATAACATTAACAACACTAAATAGCACAAAATTACCACACAATTCAACATGAAAATATGCTAAAGCGAAACTGGATCGAGTGCTCAGCAGCTTTAGATCAAATCATGTAATTTCAAGTTCCAATTCACCCAAAAGGCTGGAATGCATAGCCAACTCAAATTTGCTACCACACTCCCCAAAGACTTCCCATTGACTCACCTGGTTGAACTGGAGGCTTGTAACTTGACAAGGCGGACGAGAAGAGTGCACTGCCGTCTGGGTGTCTGGGTGCTGCTTAAATACAGCGGCACCATGCCCTGAGGCGGGTTCCGGGCCGCCACAGCCTCCCATTACCAAGGCCGGGAGGACCGACCCCGCCGGCGCGGCGGCTACCCAGCCTTGAGTTGGCACACATGGCGCCATGGCTCATTCATATTACAATCAGGGCTGCGGAGTCGGAGTCGGAGTCGGAGTCGGAGTCGGAGTCGGAGTCGGAGTCGGAGTCGGAGTCGGAGTCGGTCGGAGTCTCTTTTGGCCGGAGTCGGAATCGGTAAATTTTGCCGACTCCGACTCCGGCTAGCTGGCGGTCATGGGCAGCGAATCGGCAAAAAATCAGGTGTATACCTATTATCAGGTGTATTAGTAAACCACTTATGGCGATGACAGAAGGTCGTGCCTGCTCGACTTTGTTTGCTTTGATTCCCTTGCAAATCAACGATTTTCAATCGTGAATTGCGTATCACTGTGGGTGAAATGAAACCCACTCTGATATGCATTTTTACTCGGGAAAGGTGAGCTGACACTCTGCCATGGAGTCAGACTATACCGTGTAAAAGTCCCACTTTTCCTTGCGTTTTACGATCCGGCAAATCATGAATACCTGTACAGACACCCGGAGCGAGGGCACTACGGTCCTCTAAGCGGGTTAAGCTTTACTCTCGGATTCCTCATACACGGGGTACACAGATGCCGAGTAAGCGGGCCAAGGATTGATCGCGACCCGTCTTTTCAGCGTAACCGACACCCTCATCGAGCCTCGGGGAGTCACACAACTACCCGTTACTGATCGATCCGGGTTCGATTACCTCGTAGTTTCTGTCTTCGATGAAAGTTTAAGACAATGACTGTATCCAGCGTCTCCCAATTATAATTCATTGGAGTTTCACCATTGTTAATTACGCATACAATTACGCGTTGGCTGTTTCAAGCGATAGTATGTGCTAACAGCTACCACGGGAGCCAATATCACCATTTCCAGCAGTACTACCCATGCGTATTGCGTAGCTAGATGCTTAATGAGGAGGGTCTATTCTAAGGAAATGTTAGTGGGGGGGGGGGGCAAATTGGATAAACGTGCCTATTCTACAAAGGTAAAAAGACGTAATACATATGCTAAAGAAGTGCATCATTGAGCCGTATTTGTCAGTATTTCACCGCTTGCTAGCGGGTGTAACGTTGCACAGTATATTTGAAATATTACCTTTTAACGAGCATTAGTTACAACTTACAGCGCTGTAAGTTTCGCTAATCAGATATAAATTGTCATCAATAGAAGGCATTGGCAATACTAATGGATGGAACTTACCGATGCGAGCATATTACTGTATCAGTTTATCAATTATAATGTCAAAGTAGACGAACTAATTCCAAGAACTGGAAGCAATTGTGATTTGATTCACTTCATGTATAAGTACGAGTCAACTTCGAGTCTTCGTTATGATGATGGTAATGATAACGATGGTGATGATGTTGTTGTTGATGATGATGATGAGGATAGTGACGATGCTGATGACGATAATGATGATGATAATGGTGATGATTACACGATGATTTATGCTTAACCCTATTCCCTGCGAAGGGCAGATTCTGCCCCCCGGTGGGGTTTTGCTTGCCGCTTCTAAACCGTTAGGCCCAGAGTCTTGAAACTTTGTGAATTTTCTTAGAATAGAATTACGCGTGTTGAATCAAAATTTTAAAAAATGGGCCCAGCAGAGGCGGTACCAGGCTCATTTTTTGGAGGGTGCTATGAATGCGGTTGTGCGGCGCTTACTTCCTTCGTAGTTTGCGTTGCAATAAATGCGTCAGAAACGTTGTCACTGCAATATAAATCATATATACTTGGATTGTACATATTTTGGGGCAGAGGCGCACTCAGGTAAATAAAATGAGAGGCGATACCCTCCATCAAATTAGGTCCAACTTCAAATTTGTAAGATGATAAAAGGTGTTACGCACATGGTGCTCCCAACCATGTTGACCTGGATCCACCTATGCGCAATGTATTACATTTAACAAATTACAGCAAATAATGTCAACATTTGAAGTTCATATCGTCCCAAACAATCACGAACAGCACATATTTGTTATCAGAAATCCCCCACACTTTACATCCCCTGAATACGCCTAGGATTTTGCATTTGGGTACTTGTCCTTTTGACATATTAAAGACCAGTACATTTAAAGCTCAAAAACGTTTTGGGCATGACAATCGGTAGAACCACATGGCCGCAATGACCTATTAAAAAACACCTACAATTTTCGCATTTTTGCCCCTGGCCCCCATTTTTGAACAAAAAAATCGGGGTCCAAAAAGAAAGATCCTGTCATGATGAATTAAACGGTGTTTGTCTCATCGAAATCGGCCGAGCGGTTCTCGAGATCTCTGGGGGGAGGGGCAGAATATGCCTCCGCAGGTTAACGTAATTCTGGCCGCCCGCAGGGAATAGGGTTAAGGGCAACGGTATATAATTTTATTATATCAAAAGTTGTTCTCTGGTTGAAGCTCAGTGATGAAATGCAATGCAAATACGTCACACAGCATATCGTATCTATGTAGTGCGGGACGATGACGAACGGTGTATTGCTACTTGATATAACTGTTATGTTAAATGTTTAAGCATTTGTAAATGATACATTTATTAACCCTCACCCTGGTGTGTGTGGGGGGGGGGGCATTATGATCCCCTAAGGTTTTTCGGAAATAGCGGAAAAACGGCGGCGCACAGCGCCGCTAAATTTGACACAGCTATTTGGACATCAATTACCCGAATTGTGTGAAAATTTTGATCTCAGGTCAAGGTCACCAGAAAACGTGAAGTGACCTTACCTCCAAAAATGCATGTGGTCGTGTCAAAGCCACAGCGTTTGTCCGAGAGATTAGAAACTTACTGAGTTTCAATAAAGTCATAAGATCCTACAAATCGTTTATCTCGGATTTGTCATATCAGGGACCTAAGATCAGGTCAATTTCGTGATCTCCCGATTATGTCACTGTGTTTGCTTTGTCAAGACGCATCGCCCGATATGCAACATTAACTATTTGGGTCGCAAATGACCTTGACCTGAAGTCAAATTTTAAAGTTGACCTAACCAGGTCGCCATTAATATAATTTTAAGGGCCTTGCAAGACAAACACGATGGCGTCAAAACTAGTGTCGTATTGTACAACAGAGTCAGAAACAGAGGTCAGACAAACAGAGAGATCAGAGTATTGTACGACAGAGGTCAGAAATTGTAGCAAAAGCTTACCGTTAGATTAAATGATCCGAACAAATACGTGCAGCTTCATACGGCCCGCCCTTTCGCCGCTTGATTGCACAGGCGCCTACGGCCTACGCTCAAGGTCATGAGCCGCAGATGGTATGCGGAAGAATCGGACTTATTTGCATGATTCCGAAGAGGTTCGCTTTGAGCCGCCATAAGCA
>JARFNR010357982.1:0-12206 GCA_030323935.1 Semibalanus cariosus
TAGACCAGTTTTGTCTCAGAAATACATTGCTGACACTTATTTGTCTGTATCTTGTCAATAAAAGCCAAAAAACGCGATTTCAAAACATGACGTCATGAGTTACCAGTACTTTAAATGCAATCACTCAGTCAAAAATGATTATATATATATTTTTTTAATTTGGTATGGTAGTTTTACGCACATGGTTCTCTGACATATCTTTCCTTTTTCAATATCTTAGAAAATTTTGATTTTGTTGCTTTTTTCCGAAAAAAGTGTTTTTTGACATTTTAGGGGTAAAAAAATCAAAAATCCGAGATGACCATTTTGTAGCCCTTGTCATTTGCTATCTTCAGCCTTTTTTGGATTTCATTTTGCTTATCATCTGGCTTTTGTACGGTCTGTTAAATTTTTGCTGATTTTGGTGTGAAAATCGTTTGTAGTGACGGCACTAAATTCGCTATATTTAAAAAGTTTATTGATGAAATTTCTTCATTTTCGCACAGAAGACGTCAAATTGATGTACAAGAAGGTAATTGAAGTTTTACGTTGATAAAGTTAACCGCTTTTGAGTTATTATGAAAAGTTTTCAGGGGGCGTTAAACGCCCCCCAGTCAATGCCGAGTTAAGATCACATAACCGTTGTGCAACTGGAACATAACGCGCCAAAATGCGGCCCTATTTTTTAGACATCTTATTTTCAAAAACACCATTTGGGTGAGAGTTGAAAACAAGGAGCTTTCCGTCTCAGGTTAAGCAGAATTATGGCACACCTCACGAGTCACGACCTTATCATGATCATCGCCATCACTGTCGAGCAAATGCCAATGCAGCCAGGCTCAAGGCTTCACCAGCACCGTCTTTGTTTTTGGGAGCTCTTCTCTGCCGGCGATATCTCTCCATATCGACAGTGACCACTTTCCTCGTCACGGCACCCCCCCCCCTTCCGCAACTGCGCGGCCCACGACCTGTCATTCAACCCTGCCATGTGTTGACAGAAAAGAGGTGAGTTCCACCCCCACGCCCCATCATCGCTCAGATCAGCACCCCCGAGATAGAGGCGCGGGTCCTGAGCGGTTCCCGGGGCTGCCGGCGGCCACGGGTCGTCTGAGACCGGTAAACAGGCTGGAATGTCGGCCCACCTGACCAGGGCTGCGGAGTCGATCGGTTTTCAGGTAACTCCGACTCCGACTCCGACCCTCCGCAGTCGACTCAGACTCCGACTCCGACTCCGACTCCGAAATCGACTCCGGCCTTTAAGCTGAAGCTATTGACAACGGGCACAAGAAGTGACCACCCACAGCAAGTTTAACTGTTTCAAAATTGGATCTCATTTTATGGAAAATAGAGTAGTTAAATGAAATAAATAGATATTGTATGACCATGACATTATATTTCAAGATTCCAGAAGTCCAAAAAAGAGAAGTTGTCAGGTCCTGTGACAACCCTACCAACCACATAGATATCAACCAATAAGTAAATACTACAGTTCATGCATTGCACGACATTTAAATCGCCTGAGCAAGCTATACGTCACTTTAAACGGGTTTTACTGCAATTGTCATCGCCACCGGTGGTTCACTAAAATGCACATGCAAAAATTGCCCATGTGCTACCCATGACTGACAGCCGAAGTCGGAGTCGGCACAATTTTCCCGACTCCGACTCCGGCCGAAATCACCGACTCCGACGCCAACTCCGACTCCGACTCCGCAGCCCTGGAGCCCATGTGAGTGTGGAAGCAAGACTCTTGGTCTGTCACACAGCAGGAAGACCCATGCTTGGTTTTCGGAGAACTTTGTTGACCACGCTGGACCAGACTTTGGCCTACCAACTCGCCTGGATGCAACCTCTTGGACTTTTTTGTGTCGGGCAAATGAGAGTCCAACAGATCCAGATGCAAGACAAAGGACAAGCTGAAGGCCGGAATCACCAGGGCCATCAGGGGTCAAGTCTGAAGACAGTGTCGAAGGTCTGTGGCCGGTTTGAAAACCGTCTCGAGGCTGTCATCGATGCCAAAGGCGAGTTACTCGAGTAAGATCGACAGAGCATGTCGTGAAGAAGAGCTGACCCAACTTTGGCGAAAATATATAAGAAATGAAAATAAATCGCTGCGTTATTTTCTGAGACAGTAATGTTGCAAACGAAGACCGTCCACACCCTGAAAGTTCCCGATTGACTTCAAATGTAGAGCACGTCATGAGCCCATCAGTGGCTACAAGTTTGCTCTCTCGGAATTTTCCTTTCTGTGACCTGAGGTGGGGTCAATTTCATGCTTTAAATGGTCAATTATTAATTTTATGTATTTTAAGCCATTTTTGATGACCCAGGTACAATTTTAGTTCAACAGTCACTGCTGGGACAGCTGAGGTCATTTGAGGTCACCAGTGCTTGCCAACAACTTTTGATAGACAGAGACATGTAACTGACACCGTTGTGTTAGTCTCGTCGAAATGCGTATCTCATTATGCAACATGACCTAACTGGGTCACAGTATGACCTTGACCTGAGGTCAAATTTTAGATTTGACCTTTTTCGGTCACAACAGGAATGGCTGAGTTCATCTTGACTTGACAAACAGGATGTCGTTCAAATAATTGCCCTATTTTTATTCAAACCCGGATTTGAAGACGATTATGTCCTTTAGGATATTGCATAATGCATTTAAAACTTCTCTGCTACAAATACAATCCAAAAAGTTTACGGCGGTCAGCGGAAAATCGATATTGTGTCAAAACTGCGTTGAAATGCGTCTTAGTGAAGGATAACAATAGTAAATTAGTTATCAAACACAAAATTACAGTCCCCTTCAAAAATTGTTCCAGTGATGCCCCTTCACTTGATGTTTCGTGATGCCCCCGTCGGAAAATGCGGTATGCTCGAAAAATCATGGCTACGCCCCTGGGTACATGACAGGAACTAATAAGTTTCTGAAACATTTTGCAGCATATTTTCGTCAACTCTTTGGCTCTGGGTCAGAAGGTTAGAGAGGCGAAAACGGAGAAGCAAATTATGTACAACACTTTGAGCCCGCTGATATATGACATACCAAACAAATTAAAATCATATCAGATGAGCGATGAAGGCATCCTCATGATTTACATACCTTTCCGAGAGAGGACTCATCATACATTTACATTTATGCTGTGCCGTGGCATTAACTAAGTCTAAGTACAATTATAAGTCAAGTCTAAACCTTACACTTTAACAAATGAATCAAAATATACGATGATATGCTGCCTCACACTCATACAAAATATGTTTACATGTAAAACTCATGCTGCCAGTGTCATAGGATACACAATTGACATCAATATCCGGTCACAGCCCTGTGACGCGACGAAGCAGTTATAAGACACCTGTGTTTTACCGCCGTACAATACTGCAGTCAGGGACATTTATGTTTACTGAGCCAGCTGTGGCAAAGGCTATAGTGCGATCAGGTGGCGTCAGCCTCTGTCTATTTATCTGCAGCAACACTTAAGCCGTAACTCACCATTTCTACAGCGAGCCGGCTTTAGCATACGTGGCCTATAGGAAAATAGGTGGTATTTGGGTCGCAATTTCAAGCATTTCAGAAATAGTTCGTTCAGCAGATAATGCATAACTGTGATGTCAAAGTCCTTGCCTATTCATATCTGGGTTCGTTTAGCAGAATTGAGCCACATTTTTGTCCAAGGAACTATATTCTACTCACTATTTTGCAACAATTCGAATCAAATTGAAATTTCGTTGGGTAACACACCTAGAATCTAGTGAGGAAATGGTGACGTAGAAACGAGATAACCTGTTGTTTTATTGCCTTGGGTGAGTAGGGTGGCGTGCCTTGACATTACTCATGAGAAGAGCCGCAACGAAAACAAGAACCACTAGGACATTGGGGCTAAAGGCATCATGCTCTTGTAGACTAACGACAGCTGGTAGGCAGAAGCCAGATAACATAAGCTAGTGGCCGTGTAATACAATATATGTTATTAATACCACAGTGTATTTATACTGCAGCCGTTAAAGTGCATGAGGCGTGCTACGTCTCATAGTCTCAAAATTTATATCTGTTCCTATTTGAGCGAAAAAAATGCAACACAGCGGCACAAATACCTTTGTAGCTTCCGTCGTCGAGAATATTAGCATCCGATTACAGATTCTCAGCACAGACCAGCAGTTTCCGCCGGTCTGACCGACAGCTGACGCACATACCCTCAGCTCGCGGGACGACATCACCGATAATAACTCACCTCGAGCATGTTGTAGCGCTGCGGATCGCAGAGGTCGCGTGCGGCCACCTCGGTGCTCATGTACCAGCCGCTGAAGGGGCAGGCGCAGAACTCAATGCCGCCGCAGTCGAACATCATGCCTGACACGGCCGGCAGGGCGTACCACTGGAGACCCATCTCCTTGAACCACGGGTACCTGAGGCCAAAACCGAGTACGTAGGTCAAACACTGCGACTATCGGGTGCCTACGACCTGAAGAGAACAATAATTGCTTCCTGTAGCTCATTGGCGAGTTTTGCCGAACGTTGCAAGAGATATGCATGACTGTTCCGCCGAATGTAGGTATATTGCCATGGTCTGAGAGCCGTCTGCGATCTGCTGTTTCTGACGTTGTTTTAATCGGCACGTACCTTGACATCGCTAACGACAATTTTGGTTGAATAGTCCACAAAATATGCGTCGACATTGAGCCAAATATATGTCCCAGCGGAAGCGTGGGCGTTCCGAGGAGCAAATGAGCTGAGAATACAGGGAGTCGAACGTGCCCGATCGTCCCACTTCGAGCTTCGATCGACCCGTCAGTGGGCACAGGGGCACACTTTTATCTAATGAAAGCGCCGCGCATCGGCGGCAGGGTGACGTAAAAAATTAATGCAGACTGCAGCGACGTATTATGAAACGCGCAGCTCAGGTTTTCTCTGCGATTGCAGCGGAGGTTTTCATGACTCACAAGATATGTTAATTGAGGAACATGTATGCATTGCAATGGTTAAGAATATTATGACTTGATTGATATATGACTTAGATTACAAAGTCATATACCTATGAGTCTATGACTTCATATTACGACCTACTATGTGTGCAAAACACCCGGATAACTTCCTGAGCAATCAAAGTTCCCGAATACGACACGGATAAGAAGTGTGTAAAACTAGTGGTAACACCAGGGATCTACCAGACTGCACGTATAACTGTAAACAATGCAAGTGGCACTTGTTGGTCCTTTATCACTCTGTCAAATCAGTGGTTCTGCATTTGCATTGTATGTATGTACTGTACATATATGACAGTGGAAGGGGCGCAGTTTGCATATACACAAACACCGATCAGATATCCTGACCACCGTGGGCGCTGGAGGCGAGGGGAGGGGGACGTGTCCCCCCCCCCAATATTTTCGGATTTTAACATTACGCCATGGGCGTTGCATGGAAAGAATTGACTTCAGAATTCATCCCTCCTCCCCTCCCCCAACTTTCGGAAGGTGGCGGCGCCCTTGGTGACCGCTCCCGAACAGTTCACCGTACCACCGGGCCTCCCACGCTGCAGCGCAGACTCACTTGGGGTGCTCAATCTGTATACGCAGAACGATCTCATCCGGCACATCGAAGAACTCCGGGTCCTGTCCGTTGGCAGACACGACGATCGGCAGGATGTCCCAGCGTGTCTTGGGGCTCTTCCAGCCGAGCTTCTGACACACCTGCAGAGTAGTCGGGAGGAGCGGGTTAATCAGTCAGTAGTGGCTTGCGAATCGAGGTCGCGGCCAAGGCCGGGTTAGAGTTCTCAGAGCCCGCGACCCGCTCACACAGAGAACGCGCCCGGAAACTCACATCGCTCTCACCGCTCCCAGAGGGATGGCCCTCGTGCACTTTGAGCATCGTTTGCGGTCGACTGCTGGGTCTGCTGGGTGTTGTGATCATCACAAGCTGCACGCATATACATACATATAGATCGCTGGAGGATTTATGTTGCAGTGCCGTTCAGAGTCGCAGCTGTGCAAGTCAGACAAGTGAATGCTGAATTCATTTGGCATTTTGACGTCTGAATCAGGAAAGTAGGGGCGTCATGAAAAGTGAAGAGGCCGGTGAAGCTTCGATCACGTCTATAGAGACCAATCTCCCCTATATGCAAAATTTATTTGCATATTTAAGCTCTTCTCATCCTGGCGAATCTTTTGCTATCTCAAATTTCCTCCTTATGCGAAAGAAAGGGTTTGACCCAAACAGATTGACCAAGAAGTGAGGGGGACATGACCCTCTGTTTCTACGCCTGTGGTCTAAGCCGTTATTTGATTCCACGTAATACATTAATTGTGAGATTATATTATATATTTACAGTTTATCTGATACAACTTTGTCAACAACTCATCATTCACGTGACAACGAAGGAACAAGTCAAACCTCAAACTAAAACTGAACAACACAGCTTCAACACCTCTTTCGCAAGATCAAATGGTTAAAAGTAAAACCATATTAACATCATCTGAGCTGAAAGACTCGGCACTGCACAATGCACAATGCACATACATCGCGAGGATATCGCACATTGCATGAATAGCTTTACTCGTGTTTTGCTCCACAAGGCATCTTATGATCCGGGCTGACAATTCATCGGTTAGCCAGCCACACCCAGGGTAACTAGACACCGCCACACGAGGCCCTGCAGGGTCTCCGGAACGGAAGCAGAGCACTGGGGTTTCGGGTACGGTTTTTTAAACTTATACTACTCATATACGAGTGCAATGGCTTATCACGTGCGTTTATCACGGACGAACTATTTAACATTGCAGACATGCTATCGTACATATCAATTTTGAACATGTGATCAGCAGCTGTTTCACCTTACACCGGCGTTTGTTGGGTAGTTCAACTGACTGACTACTGACTACTAAGTGGTGAGGCCGGTATCCATCCATGAACCAGTTGTAATGTGACCGCGAATACCTATTTCGCGTTCCATCGGCGCCGATTTCGCCGCCAATCGTCGCCGGTCGCCCCCTGATTCCCTCCAAATTACCGCGATCAATGTCTGTGGCTGCAGAGAGCACAGAGATCACGGCGGGCCGTCTTTTGTCGTGATCTGCCCGGGCCGTGAAAGGCAGACGATTGTAATCTGCCACAAGCACCGCCTACAGCCGCTCAGCCGCCGCTCTGCAGGGCCTCTTCAGCATAGCCCGGCGGACCGAATGATACGCGCGGCACTGCCAGACCGCTGCGCCGCCGCCCCGTCCGGCAAGACGAGTTACATTCGAGGCATTATGCATATTGGCTGGGTTAGACAATCACCAATGGAAATGTCATTGATGCGGGAGGGTGAGAGGTGGCGATAAAGGCCCAATGTTTCCCATCAGTTCTGTTCCGTTAGAGTGGTAGTGTTCATCCATGAGCTAAAGCAAAACCTGCGATAGCAGTGGGCTTGTCCCAAGATTCCTTTGGTTTAGCCGACGATGGTGTGCTGAGGGAATTCATAGGAGACGAGCTACTGTGAATGCTAGGCCATGGAGTTGAGTATAATAATTGAGTAGTTGTAGAATTGAGTGGAGATGAGTAGTACGTAGAAGGAATAGCATCAGAACCTGACCTAAACTTTAAATCATCACCACGGCCAGTGACCTTTTTATTTCTAGTTTCTCAGGCCAGTGCCCTCACGCCCTATCCCGCTCTAGGCCAGTCAGTAAACCGTCAGTTATCATCACACTTGCAGCGGCGGCACAACGTGACCTCTTCCACGGTCAATCAGTGACCCACTACCTATCCCCTGTCCCCAGGGCCCAATCTTACCAAGAGCCCAGTCTTCCCAAGAGCCCAGTCTTACCAAAGGCCGTGAATGTACGGCATATTGGTGCGCCGGCCTGCAAAACTTCTAGAGCCCGGGATCGAACCGGGGACATTCCTTATATCATCAGCCTATAGCGCTCTACTGACTGGGCTATTTCGACAACGAGACTAGGACGAACCAAACCCCGTGGTTACATAAGTGCAGCATTCTGACCACTCCATTTACGGCATGCCGTACTTGCGCATTCACGGTACCTTGGTAAGATTGAGCCCTGGTCAGTGACCCGGCTGACTCGGCTGACCTAGGCGGCGGGCTGACAGGTCAGTGACCTCCGACTGACCTCAGCTGACCTAGGCGGCGGACTGACACAGTTCAGTGACCTCCGACTGACCTCAGTGAACTCGACGTTGGATGGGTCGCCAGTGATGGTGCCGTCCTCGTTGCGGTAGCCGGCGTACGCCTCCAGTTGCGGGTTCCACACGCGGAAGTCGTTCTTGGCGTCAGTCCGCTGCGGGAACACAGTAATGGCCGACCTACGGGGCACCGTGGGTGTGACGTCAGACCTAGTCTCTGACGTTAGAGCAGGGTAATGGCCGACCTACGGGGCACCGTGGGTGTGACGTGATACCGAGGGTGTGACGTCAGACCTAGTCTCTGACGTCAGAGCAGGGTAATGGTCGACCTACGGGGCACCGTGGGTGTGACGTGATACCGAGGGTTTGACGTCAGACCTAGTCTCTGACGTCAGAGCAAGGTTATGACGACATATCGAGTGTAATTTCGGAATACGGACTGCTCAGTGCTCACTCTCCAGTTCCACGGTACGAAAATTTCGTTACTTTTGCTAAGGATAGCCAACGGATGCGGACGGCTTTGATGCAGCACGACCTGATACAGTCGAAACAACGTGACACAATATCTCACAGAATATATTTGTTTTCGAAGCATTACATATGATCAAATAATTTAGTGTTGTTAAAATACAATATATGGTGAGAAGTCAGCATTTACCTATAAGCATTTAAAAAACGTGAGAAATATGAGGAAACGTGAATTAGGTACCTATTCGTTCTTTACCTTGCTTTACACACCTGGTGACTGGCTAGTGTATCATACCTGAGGTTCCCCTTGTTGGTGGTGTACTTGATATGGTTACAGATGGCGTCGAACATCTGGCCAGCCGTGGTCACCGAGCGGGCGTCAAACAGCTGCAACAGGCAGCATCAGCGTTAATATCATGCTGATTAATACAAATGCATACTCCCCCCCCCCCCCACTTTGTGCTACCTGTATCCAACCATATACAATTTTGAATATTTGTGAATAAATTTAGTTCACGCTGCAAGGAATTGAATGCCACCTTCTCGGAGTGAATCGGTCCAGCAGTTTCTGGGATACAAGGGGGGAGGCGAATAGCACCCCCCCCCGATATTTTTTTTAGCCCGACAGTAATAGGGTTAAATTGTTATACTTGTCTGCAAGCACGACATGCATGACAACTTTTTAATTACATTATTAAATCACCCAGTTCTTAACTTCGTCCAATAGTTCTTTTTCCAGTCAAGTGTGTCATGTTGCGGCTATGAAATGATTCATTTCATATATCTTCCCATCTGACCTATAGCGTGCGCCACTTCATTGTCTGATTTTTGACAGTCTGCTGGGACGGATTCACTGTCTGCTACCGGAATCAGCTGCTCCCTCAGCAGTGACCGACCATTATCAGCTGCTCCCTCAGCAGTGACCGCCAATTATCAGCTGCTCCCTCAGCAGTGACCGCCCATTATCAGCTGTTCTCTCAGCAGTGACCGCCCATTATCAAGTGACACTGCCTTGCTGAATGTCAGGTGACTTTAGCACGGAAGAGTGCAGCAGCAGTGTGGTGTAGCGTTACCAAGAACCTCACGTCTAACGAATAGCCTTATTGGCCGGATTGTGCTTCTGAGTTCTGACTGACCGTGAGCTTGTTCCACTGGATGCGGCCGATGCAGCGGTAGGCGTTGCGCCAGGCCTGCTTGGCGCCGTACGTCAGCTCCTGGGTGGTCAGCTGGTACGTGCCCGTCTTGTTGACCTCAGCCTGGATCTGCTCCCAGCGCGCCTGGTGGAAGCCGCTCGGAGGCCTGCGGGGTGTGGGTGGGTGTCACACGCAGGCAGCTGCAGGTTTAACACAGACGATCGTACCTCCACTTCCGGCCGCCACTGATACTACTTTGCTCCGTTAAATTGTACCGCCTGCACACACACGCGCATGCACGCATGCACGCACGCATCAGAGGGATGAATATCCATATATATTTATCCAGAGATTAAACATGTTGATTTGCCCAATTTTTAAAGCTTTTCACCTGTTCATGGAGCGGTAATAGCCGTCGATGAACTCCTTCGCCTCCTGGAGGAGCACCTCCTTGGAGCGCGGCGTCGCTCGGGGGCGGTCCTGGTGCTCCGGAGAGCGCGGGAACATCACACTTCCACCGCAGTGCTTCGGCTGGCATGGCGTATCCTGATAACACACAGACACACACACACACACGAGTGAGGCTTGGTCAACACGGCGATAGCTGGTCAAACACTGGGAGAATCAAACAGCAGCCGTGGTGAAATGATGAACAGTAGGTGAGACTGAGAGGATGGTCAACGTATGGCTATATGCGCTGACCATTTATGATGACGTGTAGTTCACAGTTGACACCGAATTCGCCACCCGTCAAAACGGACCCGTCGTCGTTTCTGACGAAAACAAAACAGGTGGCTTCGTTACGGATTCGGTGTGAACTGGGATTTTTGACCAGTTGACTATGTTGTATTTATTGATTTAAGCTATCATAATCTTACTTAAGTTCTTGTCTCTGTGCAATGTTCTTGAAATTGGACCTTTAAATGTGAATCAAACGGAAAGTCAAAGGTTGCACATGACATAAATCGTCTCATATATTCCAGTGCGACATTTTTGCTCACCGATCACAGAAATAATGTGTTTCTGTGACATATTTCTCTGATGAATTACAAAGTCATGTTCAATTCCGTCGCTGAATAATAAATGGGGTAGCCATGGTCGGCATCTATAACTCTGGTGCAATGATGATGCTTTTATCAGATCTGTCAATAACCAATATCCGATGTGATGATTAATTGAATGCGAGGCAATCGAAGGCTGCTTGCAAATGACGGAAAGGATCTTTGAGCGAGACATTTGAAAACGGTGTAGGTTTTAAAATCCTATGATTTTGTTTTCTTCTTTGCCGTTGTTGGCCATCTATTATAGCAATACAGGCGCATGGATTCCAACTTTCGAGACATATGATTAAAGTTTTATAAAAAAAAGTAGCTTCCATAATAAGACGAGTCATGAGAAGTTCAGCATAGTCGCTCCGTTAAATTAATAACAAGCAGTTAAGCCAAGGAAAGGGAAGGGAGTTACATGCAATGAACAGCCACTGTCAATTCCCACATAACACACCCATGTGGTTACCACATGGGTTTCAGATGGTCTACGTGGGCTCACATGAGCATGCGAATGTATATGGGATCGGCATGGGTCCCATGCGGGCTGAAGTGGGCACACGTGAACATGGGAATGACGTGGGCATACCCATAGGGGGCCCATGTGTTAAGGAGGTTAGAAGGTGGTGTGCTAGCCCATATGGTAATAATGCTGAAACATCTTCCAAGACCATGTGGGTACCATGTGGGAAAGGTGGGCTAGCCCACACAGGGGCGGCGCCACCGGGGGGGGGGGGGGGCAGGAGGGGCAGTCGCTCCCGGTCGTCGGGCGGGGGGCGCAAACATTTAGTTTTGCCCCGTCATTTAAGGAGGCCCCTCCACGCTTCAAAGAGGCCCCATCCTCGCAGGCCCCATCGCGGAGGTCACAGGGGCCCCTGGAAGTCATGAGGGGGTCCTATGGAGGTCAGATGGGTCCTCTGAAGGCTAGAGGAGGCCATCTGGAAGCCAGAGGGGAGGCCAGAGGGGGACCTATGAAGGTCAAAGGTGGGCCCCTGGAGGCAAGAGGGTTTTTTGGAGGTCAGAAAAGCCCCTGAAGGCCAGAGGGGGCCTATGGAGGTTAGAGGTACCCCTGAAGTCCAGAAGCGACCCTCTGAAAGCCAGAGGGGAGGTGAGAGGAGCCCTATGGAGGTCAAAGGCCCCTCTTTAAATGGAGGCCCCCTCTCAAATGGAGGCCCTAAATTTTGACTTGCCCCTGGCAAAAATCTGTGGCGCTACCCCTGAGCCCATATGGTTACTGTGTGGTTACCATGTGTCTGTTATGTGGGTTATCAAGCCTTATCAATCTGTCCACTGGATAGGTAACACTGGCTAATACCACCAGACATCTACCGTTTTCTGACGTCGCAGACTCCAAAGACACCACGTGACCTCCAGTAGCGGATCTACGTTCGACCGAAACAGACCCTGGGGGGGGGGGGGGGGGGGGGGGGGGGGGGGGGGGGGGGGGGGGGGGGGGGG
>JARFNR010357983.1:0-10768 GCA_030323935.1 Semibalanus cariosus
GGAGAGAGACTAACTTTTAGTCAAAAAAGGCCAATGAGTATGCTTTTTTACATTCCGATGGCATGTGAGTATGCACTTGAGGAAGTCATGGAAAACTTTAAATGATAAATCAGGGTACTGCCGTCTAGAATGCATCTGCTCTTTTACTCCACACAAATTAAGGTATTCCTAAGGTTGTTCGATATGATTGACACAGATATTCTCCATCTTCCTGGCTGTCCTCAGGACCAGCCTACTGGGGAGTCTTTAACCCGGATTGGCACTTCTGTGACCGGGGGCGGCAACAGTCGCCGATAGATATCGACCCCTACAAGCTGCTGTTCGACCCGCTGCTTCGACCCATTCACCTGGACAGGATACAGGTAGGTGACGGATGTGGGTCAGGTGTGACAGTGACGGATTGTGACAGGTGTGACAGAGTGCAGGTATGTCAGGTATGACAGGTATGACAGTGTGACAGGTATGACACGAGTACAGGTAGGTGACGGATGTGTGTCGGGGACTCGGGTGTGACAGTGACGGATTGTGACAGGTGTGACAGAGTGCAGGTATGTCAGGTATGACAGGTATGAGTGTGACAGGTATGACAGAGTACAGGTAGGTGACGGATGTGTGACGAACTACCGTTCAGCAACTACCGTTTCGGCTGAAGGCCGAGTGAATAAAACAAAACTGTCGTTTGCAAAATACTGAAATCGTGAAACGACCCAACATACGCGTTTGTATATTTTGTGCGGCAGTGCTGCACCAGCGCCGTCTGAACGATGCTGCCTGCTGTTTGTTTAATAGATTGTTGGCAATACGCTAGAACATGACATGGAGAGGAAGAAGGCTGTCGAAAAACTAATGTGTTGGAAAACTTGCATACAAGACTGTATATTTTCTTGGATTATACAGCAATGGACAATTAGCCGCTAGTTTGCTATGATAAAAATTATTTCTGTAGAAAAGGGTAATTCGGATAAATGCCGGCTGCAATGGATATTAGTATAGGAATAGTGAAGTTTGCGAGCTGGCGCAAAGTCCTTCCTGGTTCTGCAGTACAGCGCCAGCCCTGTAGGCGAACTTAATCCAAACCCCCCTGGGACGCAGCCTGCAGGCGCCGGAGACGGAAGAATGCTGGGTAGATTTTCCCAAAAACTTTATTTAAGTTTCAACCAGAATCAACATCCATGTCTGTACTCTCTGACCTGTACCAAGTTGTCTTGAGACTTCGCGGTAGCAACGTGAATGTTTGATTTTAAACAGAACAATTTTCTGCAGCAAATCCAATAGAGATTATTTGACTGCATGCCAAGTGCATTTCAGATTCTCAGATAAATTTGTGCATGACCTCAGATTGAGCATTGTCGCACCATTTGCTGCATGTGGGCAAACAGACGAGTTGCATAGGCAGTTTCTGTTTAAACGTGTGAATGTCGACACTTCGAGTAATTTGTGAATGTTTGAATGCACCCGGCACAACTTCAACCGTAAATGGGCTCTGGTTGTTTTGTGGCCTGTGGCTATTTTGTGGCTAAAAACAGACATACATAAATACACAATTTTCAACACTAGCGTAGCACACTTTAACTATCTCATATCTCTCCGTAGAGCCGAGGTCGTCTGAACAACACCGGTCGTCTGCTGATGTTCCGCACAGAAGAGGGCGACGGATGGCCACCGCTCAACGTCAGTGGCGGGCCTCTGCTGTACACGTACCGGCTCACCGAGATCCACATCCACTTCGGCACCAAGAACAGCACCGGCTCCGAACACAAGATCCACGGCTACCATTTCCCGGCAGAGGTACGGCACTTCCCGGCAGAGGTGCGGCCAGGAGTGGTCGGGGGACGGGCACGAGCAGACGAGCAGAGCAGACAGGGAGAAAGAAGGGCGGATTGACGGAAATACGGAGACAGGGAACAGAGAGCAAAGGGAGATAATAAACAGGTAGATAAATGGAAAAGAAGGAAAAACTTAATGCGGGATAATGCGAGTGACAGTTCATGAAGGGATGCTATTATGCGCGGCAAAGCGAAGTTCGACTTTAATTGCTGATTTTGTTATATCAAAGGAACATGTTTCATCATAAACCAAAAGCGCACCGTCTCGACATTTGCATGTGACGTTTGATTGGCACGTGATCCAGTGTCTCGCTCCTGACCTTTCTACGCAATCGACTCCTTGCCACTGACCTATTTAGGCCACGTATGTACGTACATACCTCATCGCTAGACCATGATAAGGCAGGCGTCTCACTACAGGCCCATTGTAGGCCCGGTCTCCACTGCTGGGCCAATTTAGACCCGGTGTCTCACTACTAGTAAATTATGTACCCAGTGTCTCACCGTCGATCTGTGAGACTCCTTTCGTCCCGACGCCGTCCGCAGCGGCTCGGCTGACCCTCAGCGTCCGGTCCATTCGCAGCTACAACTGTACGGCTTCAACTCGGAGCTCTACAAGACTATGTCGGAAGCCCTGCACCGGCCACAGGGAATCGTCGCGATCTCTATCATGGTCCAGGTAAAGGAGAGGAGTATGCAGCACACACGATCCGACGCACTATCGCATGTCAGATCAGTTGGCCTTTAGAGGTCATTTCATCGGAGTAGAGAGTGCCTACCTGGGAGTGCCTACTAACCACCACATCTGAACTGATGCATGCCGGATGTGAAATTCTGGCTGGATTATATTTGTGTACGCTGGTGTCTAATGGATTCGATGTTATTCTTCTTTTTTTAAACACTGAACGGCAATTTGTGCGCGGCTGGGTTATTGGATCTGCAGCGGCTGTGACTCGATCCAGCACTGTACTACGAACTCGCAGGAAACAGAATCATATGAGCGGTCTCGGCCGGACTCTCTGGCCCCATCGATCACTGTGCATTGCCCTGATTGTGAATGATATGGCTTCGGTGGCCACCGGCGAGCGTGCAGTAAAGCTGCCCTGAAAGCCCAGACGGTCTGAACCGAGTGCAATACTAAGCAGACGTTGATGTCAAATCGCAGTTATACCACTGCTCCTACAATGAACGTTTTTGATGCAAGCATGATTTTGTTACTTGTTTTGAAATCGGGAGTTTTTTATTAAAACACATCGGACTTAAAATAACCTGTATTGCAGAACCTGTCTTTGGTAAATGAAAACGTGTACCAAAATATGTCATTGCAATGCATTTTGTTGCCAATTTATTTTGTTATATTTTAAGTCGCACAATTTTGAATTCATCCCTCCAATCTCGTAATTGTTGCCGATCTCGTACAGCTCGTCGCTTAGTCGGCCTGACTGGGAAGTACAGAACTTATATCAGAGGCACCGAGTAGCTGCGTACTTACACTGTGAAGACCCCCATTAATCCATAAGACACCGTACGCTAAGGACTGACCGGACATTCATAGCCGGAGCCAGACGGCTGCGGACCGCTCTAAATCATGCGGCGGAACGAGCAGAATAAATACCGCTCTGCGTCCGGTCTGCAGCGTCCTGCCAGCGGCGAACAATAGGCGAGTGACGCGTTAACAACTCGGGTGTGAAATTCATAGCCTGCGAGCATTGAAATATGCCGACAACCCGGCCGCGCCGCGTCAGTTGACCCAATGCTCCGACACACGCTGGCGCCGGTACTGTGACAGAGCACTGGCCGTTGTCTACTTGACATGTATTGTTTACAGCGTCCCAGTGACATTCCGGCATCGCCATCTACTAATGCAAGCTTTGGTTCAGAGAAGCAAGATACCATGTAAATGAAAATCAGGCTTGAAGTTCTAAAGTCGGGTGTTATTTTTAGCACAAATTATACGCTGGGTCATCGGCTGCATCCTGGCATTGCATACAATCGACAATTGAATGAAACTTGCCGGCTCGGTTTATTTATTCACGTGTGACAATGTTACCGTTATCATCAAGGGATAGGTAAAATATCTACGTCTCACCTGCATCTTATAAATAGCCACGACGCCCGCCTGTGCCGATCTACTTTAACTAAACGGAGCTTCTAGCCTATGGTTGACCACACTTCAACGGCAGTGACGCCCTCGTTTAACGGTCATACATATGTATGTTTCACACACTGTTTGATCCGTGTAGAGACATAACCTGTGACATTTTCGTGAGATAAATCAACCAATATTTTTAGTTAATCCGGTTGGTCTTGGTTTCCAGATAGGGGAAACGACTCACCCGGAGCTGGCGAAAATCACCGGCTGTCTACCAAAGGTCCAGTACAAAGGTATGTCAACGTCGAATAGTTATGCTCCTTCTGGCCGGAACATTCAGCTTTTTGCTTATTTCGAACCACCATCAACTTGAAACAAAAATGCCTCGGTAACAGCACCAGTGTCATGTAATCGTCAAATGTGGCTTGCGATTTATTTGTAATGTATGAGATAAGCGCCATTGGGAATGTTTGCATCCTTGTTGGATGGTGTCTATTGACATCTGTGTGATGTATGCAAAACGGATGAGTTTTTTTCGATCCTGCACGACTATTATCAGCATGGGCGTCGCCACCACTGGGGACACTAGGGACATTGTCCCTAGTAATTTTCAGCTTCCCTAATGTCGTCCCATGTTAAAGTACACGTGCACTTGAATTTGTCCCTAGTAATTTTGAGATTAATCATGACCGCCCATCACAAAAAACAGCGATCCGTTTGCTACTTGCAAGGAATGTGTATTGATCTAAAAAGATTCTGATTAAAATCAGATATCCTTAGCTTGCCAACATAACAATTTTGTTTAATGCTGTTTCAGCATAGTAGCATAACCCATTCGAGTGTTTGTTTTTTTTTAATATTCAGCTCTCACTGCTTGAGCCGGAGAGTACCTGCATCTTTCACCGATAGCCTTGAAGGGTAATACTGGAATATGGCCATGGACAAATACATAATGTATCGTTCAGTGATGCTCAATACTCGCGCTCCTGGCTGGACAGGCCCTTGCCTGGTAGCAAGGAAACGTGGCAACCTCACAGCGTGCTGAGAATAATTAAAAACGCCAGGCATACTGCAAACGAATTTTGCCTTCATTTTCGTTATGCACTTGAACTTTATTTGCAGTACACGATTGTTCTCAGAACTCAGTGTGAAGAACACTAGTATTATGTTAATGCCAACAGAAATTCGCACATACATTAAGGAGAGTCAAGTTAGAACAAAATCTTCACAAAAGAACTTACATAATTCAACTGTAACTTTGGTTGAGGACTGGCATATCAATGAATGTGTTACAAAACCCGTGTACAGTGGCGGATCCAGAGGAGGGGGGATGGGGCCATGCCCCCCCCCCCAAGCCCCGAAGGGTCCCAATAGCCCGAGTGGCCCATAGCCGACCGAACTGACTCGAAACGAATTTCACTCTGTTTTCAAACAAACGCAAGTAAATTTGCCCACTCTGACCTCCAGAGAGCCCAGTCTGACTTATAGACGGCCATTTTGACCTCCAGAAGGCCCATTCTGTCTTGAAGAGGGCCAATTCTGGTTTGCAGAGGCCCATTTTGGCATGTGAGAGGCATATTTTGCACTAAAAGGGTTCATTCTGGCCTACATTTGTCTTCAAGTTCAAAAGGGCCCACCAAGACTTGAGGGGGCCCACTAAGCCCTGAAGGGGCCCACCAAGGCCTGGGGGCCCACTTTGCTACGTGGCCCCCTCTTGACCGAGTCCTGGACCCGCCATTGCCTGTGTATGGGGGTTGTGAGCACAAGAGCCGGCTATTGTGCTTTTATTTTGCTTTTACGACCACGCTGCTGGTATTTCAAGTGATTTCAAGTCGCTTAAAATACCACCGCCGTAGTTGGAACAGGAACTGAAATAACACAGGCCAGTTCGGCGGAGCGGCAAAGCTTTATTGCAGCAACAATCGCAGTATTACTGGTCTAAGGTGCTGTCAAGTCTGATGACAGGGTCCACATGTCTTGCTGACCCTTGCCTGTCTGTAGGCAGGGTCCATGTGTCTTGCTAACCCATCTGCTGGCAGGGTCCAAGTGTCTAAGTGCCTAATCTGCCAACCTATCTGTCAGCAGGGTTCACGTGTCTTGCTAACCCCTCTGTCCACATGTTAGCAGGGTCCACTTATGTTGCTGACTCTCGCCCCTGTCTATCTGCAGGGTCCACGTGCCCGATCCAGGGCCTGTCTGTGCGAGACCTGCTGCCGCAGACGAAGCACTACATCACTTACGAGGGCTCCACCACGCTGCCTGGCTGCTGGGAGACCACCACCTGGGTGCTCAGCAACAAGCCCATCTACTTGGCACCGGCCGAGGTGAGACGCGATCCGCGCCACCACTCCAATGCTCAGCCGACCGTGTCGAGAGGAAATCAATCCCGTGTCGATTGGAAGTCAATCCCCGAGCTGCAATTCGCACTTGTTTGTGAGATAAATCACATAGAAACAAAACACCATATTTTGAACAGAAAATTCAATCACAAGAGCAGCTGAATCATAGTAGGTACTGCTGAATCACAGTAGACAGTACTGCAAGAAACGTAGGCGTTGCCTACTTCCCGAACGTTTTAACTATATAACACAGCCACTTAGCATTTATGTAAGAAGCGTTTATCGTTAGGTATTATACCTATATATACACAAACACTCAGCATTTGTATAGGAAACATTTATCACGCAGCCTTTATCCTGAATCATTTATCGATGCTTACCATTACGGTGGGCAGCGGCCGGCAGAAATTCTCACAAAAATGTGTATTTGTGTTATTCTAGAGCTTACCTGAGGGCCTGAAAGCTGAAAATACCTCAGCACAGCACAAATGACCACTCCATTTACTAAGTCTGATTTGCTAACATAGATGTTCTACGATTTTTAATAATTGTGATAGGCTCAACAACACAACTAATCTAACAGATGATTTCCATACCAGAACCAATTTTAGCTGCAGTTTCCTTATCATTTGTTTGATATCCAGCGTGTTTTTCCTGGTTGCCGCTTCTTAGTATCCAGTGATTTTGTAGCAGTCGGGCAGTCGGTGAGACGTTGCACCACGTGTCAGTAGTACAGCCGCAGAGATAGCGTCATCGACAGTAAACGTCTGCTTTCCAGCTTCAACTAATGCAGGGGCTCGTGCAGGGCTCCAAAGACGAGACAAAGGGTCTGCTGGGGAACAACCGGCGGCCGCTGCAGCACGCGCACCACCGCACAGTGCGAACCAACATCAACTTCGCGGACGCCGGAGAGGTGAGACCGACAACATCGGGAAATAGTCCAAGTATCCGAATGTCGGCACAAACAATTCAGTATGAAATATATGGTTAGAGCTGAAAATTTATTGAGCCTTTACGCCCATGCGTATGTTTAAATATTTTTATTTCAAATTATTTTTGCACATGTTTCCGGTTCTTCCTAGGTAGTGTATGCTAGTTGTCATATGAATGGCCTAGTTCACAAAATCTTAAATCATTTAACAAACGAAAATAATTTGTGTTTTTCATACAGGAGGAGAGCAGTTATTACGAGCGAGCGCTTCGCACTCGCTTGTATTTTTGCATTGCAGGAACTTCATGTTGCCTTGCAATTTGGTAAATGATGTGGATAAAGTCAGTAACTGTTTGCTTTTTTTTCTCAGAAATATTGTCCCACCATGCAACAGCAGATGTTCTTCAAATGTAAGTTGTTTCACACTTCTGAAGCATATTGGATTTTATGCACGTCAAATGATCGTGATAATTATATAGATCATCCTACCGTGGATAAGGGAAGAATATGAATATGAGCGGCCCCACCCGGCCCGTGACGACGCCTTTGAGCTCATATCTTTGCAACCGAACGTCCGATTGACAAGCGGGCTTCTTTGCTGAACAGCCCCATCCACGCAACCCTGTTTGAGACCAATGCCGACTCACTTGGGTGACTACCACTGCGCAGTGCGCGTGGCGCGTGCCGCGTGAGGGTGTTGAAAAGTTTTCTCGCAAAAACTCCGCAACGGCTGGGCCGATTGCGTGCAATTTCGGTGTGTGGTTAGGGACCCCTTAGCAGCCGCCTTCCCACAAGTCAGGGGTGGAGTGCCTTTGCACGTGCGCACCCCTATTCTATATCTCAGGAGCGTGTGAGCCGACTGTGTCCAAATTGGGTGTGTGGTTGGGGATCTCTCAGCCGCCGCCTTCCCACAAGTCAAGGGTGGGGTGCATCTGCACGTGCACAGCCCGTATTATTTTTCTCAGGAACCACAAATCAGGGTAAATCAACCTCACCATACATTTCCTTCGCGCTCGTTCGTTCATCGCCAACTACGGCGCCTTACTGGTAATATTATCCAGGTAGTCTCTAAATAAAAAAGAGACTGAACAGTATACAGTGTACAATGAATATCAGATATCAGTCATATCACGTATCTCAGAATCTTCTTTATCGTCACATAAGATGCACTCATTTTGAACGTTTTGAAAACATTTCTTCACACACCTGTTAACATTCTGAAAACAAATATTGCTATGGATGAAGAAAAATCAACTAACAGCAAGATAAAGAACTTTATCACAGGTAGATGCTATAATCAAATAATGTTAAAAAGTTTCCTTCATTTATCTTTTTGCATTCGCTGACTCCTTTTACTATTCCAGCAAACTGGCCTGGCAGGTGACCTGAGAAGAAAGAGCCAACTTAAGAGAGCTTCGTATGCCGCAATGCTGCTCGCCTGCTAACCGGACGGCGGGTGAAAGCAGTGATATATGGCGTGTTGATTTCATTCGAGGAGCTGCATCAAGAGTGCTTTGTTGTCGGATCATATCAGGGGCGCCATGGCGTTGCTGCCTTTCGTAGCAATAATGGTGAATGGTTGGTGAAAACGGTGATGCAATTGACCGCTGAAATAATCATTTCGAGCATCACGATTTTCCATCTGTTGGCGATTTTCTTGTGACTATTTTGTCATGCGATTTAAACTCTTGTTTAGTCACATTGCATTGCCCCTGGGTAGCTGATGTCATCAGGTGGGCCAATTGTGTCACTAGCATAAGTTTCAACAATAAATTGTGGTTTACATTATACACAAATATTATGATAAAAATTAACTGAAGTGAGCACTGCAAAATACATGTCCGTTTAACCGCTGGTACTAGTGAACACAGACGGGCGTTCAGAAATTGTCAACGATACAAGCGCAGACTTTAATTAAATACAAACACAAACGAAATAAATAAATGACATCAATTTAATAAGCATGTTTTCAACAGGAATGCAACTTGTAATTGCACCCGATGATGTGTTGATAAAACGTTCCACAGCATGGTTGATGTTTTTCCCCATTTTAGGTCACTGCGGATGGTCGGCACATTCCGACTTCTCACTCATTATCATTCTAGTCAAGCGACGAGTGTAAATCATTTCCAGTTGTTTAGATTGTGGCGGAGCGGTATGCAGAGAGCCAAGGGACGCTTGTGTAATCTGACAATGCGACAGAGTCAGCGGAATGTATGGGTCTGTTATGATACTGCCGTGTTGATGGTCAAACTGTGAATAAAGAACATTTGGAAAGGATGTTTTTCACATACTTTTAAGCTTTTCGAAGCATCCGTATCTAATACGATGCATCAGTGCACGATAACTCGGGTAATTAGTGTATGATCAATAACATGATAGTGCGGTACATGATATGAGAATAGTGATGGCAAATGATAAAATGAGAGGTAGAAATGTACTGAGGGAGAGTGTGACATGGGAACAGGGGATGGGGTTATAAGAAACAGAGATAGGAAAAGGAAGAGAGATAGGAAATACACAGGGAAAGAAGAGAGTGATACAGGGAGATAGAGGAGAGAAATAGAGAGGGGAGAGGGAGAGAAAGACAGAGGGGAGACGGAGGGAAGGAGGGAAGGAGGGAGGGAAGGAGGGAGGGAGGGAGGGAGGGAGGGAGGGAGGGAGAGACTCGTAAAACACTGAAACACAAACATAACATTTTGTGTGAGCTATAATCTGCTGTTGTGGGTCTAACCACATGGTAGAAAATCAGGCACAACAGGCAGCTGCTGCTTTTCGAATCTCACTTCCCCAAGAGCCAACCCAGTGTTTGGCCTCGTAACTGCCTGTTATGGGAGGTAGAACAGTGTAAACAACACTTAGTTTGGAAGCCTAATTTACCGGTGGTTCCCCGCCGAAAAATACATCCATAGCATTCAAGGCGTTTGAGTTGGGCCGGAATTGCATGCAACGGAATGGGAATAAGTAAATATCTTTCATACGTCAAGTAAGCTCCTCTCCATTTCACTTGAAATATCTCCTCGGCAGGCAGACTCAGCTTTTCACACGTTGCTGGCACTGGGCAATCCACCAATTACTCCACGACAGTCAGTCGCTCGATGTGATAAAAGGTATCCGGTGTCCACTGTTGCTCTGCTCTGTCAGCAAGTAGCCCGGTCTGCGGGCGCTGGTCTGCGGGCGCTGGTCGGCGGGCGCTGGTCTTCGGGCGCTGGTCTGCGGGCGCTGGTCGGCAGGCGCTGGTCGGCGGGCGCTGGTCTGCGGAAGCTGGTCGGCGGGCGCTGGTCGGTGGCTTGCGGCTTGCGGGAGACGGTCAATCATCGGTCAGCAGTCAATCGGTCGGCGGTCAGCAGTCAGCTCAGTCAGCAGTCGGCGGTCAGCAGTCAGCTCAGTCAGCAGTCGGCGGTCAGTCGTGGGTCTGTGGTCTGCGGTCTGCAGGCTAGTCAGCACTCGGCAGTTGGTCAGCTTGGTCGGCGGTCGGTAGGCGGTGGTCGGCGATCGGCGGTCGGTGGTCGGTGGTCGGTGGTCGGTGGTCGGTGGTCGGTGGTCGGTGGTCGGTAGTCAGCGGTCGGTGGTCGGTGGT
>JARFNR010358316.1:0-10759 GCA_030323935.1 Semibalanus cariosus
TAAACCGTTCAATAAGGTGCAAGGAAGCCAAATCCAATGAGTTTTCCAAATTTTTTAAAACTTATTGAAATTTAGCCCCCCCCCCAAAAAAAAAATCGCCTGCAGCCCACGTTCTGGATCCGCCATAGCAGCAACATCCACAGTAACATCCACAGCAAAACACCAGCAACATCACTAGCATGAGCATCACCAGCACCAGCAGCGACATGCATGGCGCCAGGGCGCCCCTATTCCACGACCCGGGACAGCACTGCATCGAGTAACAGCTATTACTCGTGTCTCTTGCCTGTCTCTTGCCCTTACGAGGCGCAGCAGGATGCACCCAAGGCCTTCAGCCAGGCCACATGAACACTTTCTAAGTCGAAAATCAAATACGCGACTTGCTTTCGTAAAAAGCGCTTACTTCAAATTCAGGCAGAATGAATGCGGGCAACATGGATGAGCCCTAAAGCAGGATGAGCCGGATGTTGAACCAGTTAGACAAAATTCAGCGAAGCTTCATGAATGCAATTGGGTGAATATTGATATTCGTTGGATATACCGATGCGCTCCAAGCAAAGTAGGTACTGGTAATGTAAGCAGTTCGATGGGTTGCATCATTTCTAATTTACATCGACTGCAACCACACCGCATTAGCAGAGTGAAATTACTGTTAGAGAACCGAGGTTCAAGACAAGGACGGAGGAAGCGTATAGCGCAAATCTACTGCAATAAGTATACAAAATGTGGTACAGCAAACTAGCGCTTGATTGCAAGATCTGGCAAGGCGATTTTGTGTAGGACTTTCTAAAAGTTACAAGATGGCATGCATTTTAAGTTCAGCAACAAAAGGCACACACATCCAACTATCAGCATATGAAAGGAAGCGAGGCAATCGCCCCGCCACTTCCTGGATTTTAAAATTAAATGTTGGCCTGGAGGCTGGATTGACCACAAATCATGGACCATGACTGAGGCGGGAGGGAAAATGGACCCAAAATCACTTCGGGTGTCCTTCACTTTTAAACATTTTATATTTCTATGCCATTCGAACGGACGGAACTATCCAATGGTTTCTCAGTATGGTATCCACTATCCATAGGTAAAAGAGACAGCCAAAACAGTCAAAACACTGTCTCGAAGCCAGGAGTAAGAAGAGCAATCCCAAGCATGAGACTACATACATACCTGAACGGAGTCAGGTAGCCGAGCTTATGCAAGTCGACTTCTAACCTGCGAAAGGAAAGCATCGGTTAGTTTGATAAACAATCAACCTGACAGTCAATGTCCAAAGGGCCGTTCTCCCTGAACGAGGCCATATTACACCCATAAACATGTTGCCACATGACCCAGACATGTTACCACATGGACGCTTCGTCTCTGAGGTCGCCGTCTGGTATTTGGTAACCGAAGGTTGTTTGAAACAGAAAGCTAGAAACACAAATTGAATGAACGACTGACGTCGTGAGACGTGAAGACAGACGATTCCGAGAGCGACAAATGGTAATGGATTATGCTATCCTAAGCCAATCCACCAAATAAGACGGAACGTACACTTTGAATTGGGAGTGGCCGACTTGATGTTTGACATGTAGTTTCCGATAGGCCATGATGCATTGTAAGCAACTCAAGGCAGGCGGCCATTCAGCACCCTTCCATTTTCAGTTTGCCGCTAGCGACGCGCCATGCGGTCCATTTGCCATTGCTACACTGTACTCGGAATTCACTCGGGATCATGTCGTGCTCTCTGCCCACCAGCACCTAGCAGCTACCCACCGAAACTTCATGCCAAAACACCCTGCTTTTCCCCTCCCTCCGCTGGGACCAGCAGCAGCCCCCTGTCGGCCGGCCCGGCCCAGCGGGCGGGCAGAGGCGCCCCCTCGGCGGCCCCCGCTCCCATTCCCCGCACCGCCCGCCTTGCTACGCCGCGGGCCGCTGGCCGACGGCCAAGTGCCACTCGACAGCCGCATGGTGCTGCCGCCCAGCGGTCGGCGGCCGAACCTCAAGCATGCGCCCGCGCCTGTGGCGGGCAGCGAGAGCGCGGGAGGCCGCCGCTCGCCGCCCCGGTGACGGGGGTACGTTCGTCGGCCGGCCAGCGACCGAACGGGCCCTCAGAGACCGAGTGGCAGCGGAAGCGAAGACTCGCCAGGGTGCGGTCACGCACGCGTAGGTCAGTCCGCGCCGGGCACGTCGCCGCCGACGTGACGCACCCGGCCGCTGCTGCGTCACATGACGACCGGGCGTGACGTGACGTCACCAGGCGGAGGGGAGGGGGGGGGGGGGGGGCCGTCTCCGGGCCAGTCGTGCCCGGCCGCCCGCCACTGTTGTGGCTGCCGCGGAGTGTTGTGATGCTGGCCGGCGCCGCTGCCGCCCCGGTTACCAGAGGAGGGAGGGGTGAACCAGTGGCGGTCAGCTCCGGTTCTCTCACTAGAGATGGTCACCCCACGTCCGTCCACAATTACCACCAAACACAAGAAAATGCGAAAAATTAAGTACACGCAATGGTAATCGTGCAGATTCACTCACTATTATTTCATTGATATCCCTTAGCGATGGTCATCCGAAAATCTTCAGATCCAGGACGGCCCCTTCGCCCTCATCTCTAACACGCGGTGCCCGGCGGCCCGCCGCCCAGCCCCGCCGCCCCCGCCAGGGCCGCTCTCTGCAGCGGAGAGCGGCCCTGGCCGACCAATCCAAAATGGCGGCGTCGCAGAGGCGTTCGGCGGGACCGGGTGCACCGACGGGGGTCCACCGGGCCAGCGAGGCCTCAGGGGCAGCGAGGCGCCGCTGGCGTCACCAGAATGTCCCAACATGTCACCAAGCAAGGCAACGTTCTGGCATCTCCCCACCCCCAACAGGTAGGAAAGAAACAAAGCCCCCCCCCCAAAAAAAAAGGAGCAAACTAACACTACTAGTATTGATAGATCAACGGGAACCGCACGACAGTGGACATATCTAATGAAAGAAACCAATAAAATATAAGTCAAGATAAGGATAATATATGTAGCTGTGTCCAAACTCAGTTAAAGACGCACGAAGAATACAGGGTGCCTATTCCAACCTGACCAGTCAGTTGCCTGGATCCGCCACTGTATAACAGCGAGGTTGAAACCAGAGACGCAGGAACCAGGGGTCCCACCACGCACTTCGTCACAGTCGATGATACATATTTTGTATGGGGGGGGGGACCATTGTTACTTGGGAAGGAAGTACATAGATGGGGCTGTTGATACACACATATTTCGTACTGTATGTCACAACCATGACAGGATATCTGACGGTGATCACCATCACAGGAGCCTCAAACCCACCAAAAATCCTAATTTTAACAGGGTGGCAAGCAGGACATTTTACTCTTGAATTTTGGACGTAGGAAGTAGGAACGCCTTTAAATTTGGGAGGTAATGAAACTTTGCTCTTGTTTTGAAAGAAACTAGTTACCACAATACAATATTTCTTTGCAGATTTGAGCTCTTCTCGTCGTCGTCTTAATCTACCTTTTGCTCTCTGAAATTTCCTATTTAAAAATAAAACTCTAGCAGAAATTTTGACCAAAAAGTGGGTATGGGCCCTCCTGCATGCAGACCCTGCCTCTCTATTGTCACACCAGCACGTTCAGCTGCAAATTGAGGCAGTATCATGCCATCAACAACCAAAAGGCAGATATATAATGCACCAAAAACATTTAAAATCTGTAACTAAAATGTCACGAAGCTATTATTTCCATTTGCAGGCTTAAAACGTGTTTGTCTGCCCGAATTGTCCGTGGGGATTGAAGTTAAACAGATGACTACTGCCATTTTGCGCCCATCAGATATCTATAAATGTACCTATTTTTAGCATTTAACCTAACCTGTAAAGATCACGGGTAGTTGTTGCCTTGATACATTAAGCCCAAAAAATAAAACAGTTGTTCGTCGCAAGTCCGGGTTTCGACATTCACTATAAACAGTAAAAAATAGATGGCCTCACGAAAAGGTGATAAGGAATCTAGGACCAAATCCAAGTTGCACCATGTTTAACAAAGCGTAAATTGGTAAGAACTAAGAAGTAAATTAAACAATGATTCCAAGATTGCAAACGTTTTTTTGTTGCAATACACACAACTGTAAAAATGCCAAAAATTCGAAGGCTGTGGTATGAATATCATCCAGGACACTGAACAGAAGCATTGCAATAGCAAACATATCCAAGCTTCCACAAGATAATCACACAAAAATCCACCTAAAAATGAGACATATCCACCATCTCGTTTACCCCGATCTTGGCATATGATCGAAGGATAATTTATGTTGTCCCATGCTAGCTTTAGAAACTGCGTACGTGCGAATTGAATCCGCTCAAGCCCAATACAATATAAATTCAGGGCCGAAACACAGCATAACTCATTGGCAAGCACGCCAGAAAGTCAATTGTAACAAGGAAGCAAACCTCCATAGGCCTCCTCGTCACAATATTTTGTTGTGGATGGCAGTGGCGTATTTAAGGGGCCATGGGGCCATGCCCCCCCCCCCCCTGGCGCCGAAGGCGCGCTCCAGAATATATTGAATCCATTCGGCACGGACACCATTTATGTGTAAATTTCAAGATAACCAGGAAAAGGTTTTTGACTTAAAATGCAAGCGGTTTTATAAGTACCTATTGTCAATATGGTTCTTGGATTTCTAAATTGTGAATTGTGCTCCTAAAGCATGTGCCACCTTGGCTCATTTCTAAATACGCCACTGGTGGATGGCGCAGGGTGAATGGCCCGCTTTTATGTTAACAATTGCTTTACTTATTTATTTTGTCAAATGAGGAAGATTTGGAAAAAGATAGACCCAAGTGCTAACCGAGAAGAGCTCAACTCTAAGAAATCTTGCTTGCATACTGGTGCTGGGTGCTCTTAAAAGAAGATCGAAGTTTTACATGAGTTTTATTCGAGGTATTTTGAGGTGTATGATATAATTAACTACCAACAACTCAGCATGGTCCGCTCAAACTAGCTTTTAACTTAACTACCTGCTGAAAAGCGAAACATTACTATCAAGATCCACTTTAAAACTCCCGCGACTCAACCTCAACCTATCACAAGTCTGTACCCAAAGCTGCGACACCGCGCGACACATTACACCCCACGCCTGCGACGCTCCCCCCCCCCCCGCGCCGCTTACGCACGGCATCTGCACAGGAAACGCCGCGGTTCCGGCGGCGAGGGAGACGCAGCGTCGACAAAAACGACGGACCGGATGGAAATAGTCCCGGGGGAAGGCGAACGACCGGACCGGGGCCGTTGGCGGCGACGTGGGGCGCACAGGCGACGGAGGCAACGCAGGCGACACGTGCGACTCAGGCGCCAGCCTTCCAACACCGAGAAAACGTCTCCCAACACCGAGAAACAACGCACACTGCTATGCAGCATTCACGTGTGTAGCTAGTGTTTCCGCTCCGTTCCGTTCTTCATCTGTTTTTAAATGAACCTGACATTAAGCCACCACGTGGAATGGTTCATTGTCAATAAACTGAAACTAGTACCTACCGTGCGATGCACATTTGGTGCTCCAATTTGCATGTTAAAATATAGTTGTATTGTCTTCAAGGGGTTTATAAACATGCGGTGTTCCTCAGGGAAGTTTGATCTCGTGGACTGTGGAGAAGCCATTACCATAACCAGAGGCAGTCAGCCAGCCATGGACCTCGTGGATTCTGCCTAGGCCCCGTGGAGGAACCTTGGTGGTCCCGAGAAGGGACCCCGAGGGCCCCGCGGAGGGACGCCAAGGGCCCGGGGGCCGCCGGAAGCAGGCGGCCGCGGCGGCGGAGCGTCCGTTGGCGGGTCCCACGGCCGGTGGATCGGTTCCCATGCGGCCCACCGCCGATTTCCGGCGGCCCGCTCCGATCCCAGCGTGGCCGGAAGTCCGGCGTCCGAGCCGCGCGGGGAGCCGCCGCCGCCCGCCGCAGGAACGCGCCGCCTCAGAAATTGTGAGAAGAGGCGCCAGACGCGGCGAGAAAATTCATAATTATGTATGCAAAAACGGTGGCATTGTATCGAGGCTCCCCGAACTTGAAAGTTTCTGGGAACTTCTGTGCCCAGAAGCTTTCGATGAAATATGCATAGGGAGGAATATGTGAGAGGGATTGTTATTTGAACCACCGCTGCCTCACTTCAGGCGCCAGCTTCAACAAACTTAGTTTGCTGATCGAACCAGCATGGGCACTTTTGAAGACGCTGTTTCGAGTTCCGAAGCCGTGAGACTACGAAAACAACGCGCTCGTCGGTTTGAAGATACCGATGAAACACGGCACGTGATAACACTCAAGTGCTCATATTTGCTTTTCTCACGTGTCCCGCGAGCTCGCCATTTACAATGGCTGCCGTTGGCGCCGGTCAGACTGTGTTCCCGCTATCTGAGTCGGAAACGGCACCGTATCGGGCACACCGGCAGCGTCCACCACGCCTCTGCCCGGCCCGCCCACGTGCGTCCTCCGGTCCACTGCGGGCACGCGCACGTCGCACGCACGTCGCACGCACAGCGCGCGCACCGCCCACGCACGTAAACAGAGCGCCAGGCGGGGCCGATGCCCTGCCGTAGGTCATCCGCCCCTGCCGACCGAGCCATCCAGCCGCCCCCGTCCGCCGCCCGCCGGCCGCCACCGGTAAACAGAGGCGGGCCCAGAGCTGCCGGTCTACCGCTGCCCGCTGCCCGCCCGCCCGCCGCTAGAGCTGCAGAATTGCGGCGCGGACGGGCCCGGCGCTGCAGCGCGGTGCGGCGCGGGGTGCAGAATACCGGGCCGTCGCCGCGGGCGCCGGTGCGCCTTCTGAGAAGCGCTGGACGTGCAGCTGGGCAGGGCAGTTCGGCGGCAGGCAGCTAGCGGCCAGGTGAGGCCAGGTGAGGTCGGCCAGGTGAGGAGCGAGCTGACGCCGGAAACTGGCACTCTTCACACGCGCTCCGGCCCGGCTGGGGCCACAGGTCAGCCGCCATCAGTAGAGGGCGCAGAAGAGAACTGTTCTGTTCCGCCGCCCCATACGTGGGATGCGCGCAGAGTCTTCAGCTGCAGATCCAGCTCTAGGTTCAGCTCTAGGTTCAGCTCTAGGTTCAGATCTAGTTTCAGATCTAGTTTCAGCTCTAGTTTCAGATCTAGGTTCAGCTCTAGGTTCAGCTCTAGGTTCAGCTCTAGGTTCAGCTCTAGGTTCAGCTCTAGTTTCAGATCTAGTTTCAGATCTAGTTTCAGATCTAGTTTCAGCTCGTTTCAGCTCAAGTTCCAACTCTAATCCCAGCTCTAGTTCCTTCTCTATCTCAGGTTATTATGAGGAATGGAGCCAGGGGGCGCCATAGACGGCCGACCCTGCCGGTCTCGTGGACAGCCAGGTACACCTAAACATACTCCCCTAGTCTGCCTAAGTGACGCCGGACCCAGCACCTGGCATCAAGGCCGCGGTGCGCCGGGAGGGGAGAGCAGCTGCCGGCCCCACCTGTCCCGTCCGTCCCCTACCCTGCGCCCTGCTACCCTCCCGTTCTGCCGCCCCCGCCCCTGCGGTCCTTCCCCTCCGCCTCCCGTCGCCCCAGACCGCGCGCCATCCGGGGCCGTTCCTCCCAGATGGAGCGGGGCAGCGGGGTGCCTGGCCGGTCACTGGCCCTCCCTCCGAGGGCGCTGTCCTCCCCGGCAGGGTACCGTCAAAAGACGGACTGCGTCTGCGTCTAGCCGCCACCCGCCCGCGTGCCGCCGTCAGGGAAGGGAAAGACGCGCCAGACATGCTGGATCGCGCGCAGGGTTCATCGTAGGAGGGGTCAGAGGCTGTGGGGGTAATTGCTAGGGATGTCTAATGAATGGGGAAGGAGCGATGACGACGATCTTAAACTTCGAATTCAAAGAGGCCAACTAGCTCGATGTATCATTTACTCGTGGGATAAGCCATTTACTCGTGGGATTAGCAGTGGAATACGGTCAAACAGATCAAGAGTTCCGGACAAGTGAAGGCCATGGCAAGTTCCCAAGCATTAAGACGATCGCTCTCAAAAGTTGTCCTGATCCAAGGCCGACCCATCGCCGAGGTTCCAAATGGAATCACACGAACTGAGGCAAGTCAGCGTGACAATCACTAAGTGTGTCTTTGCCAAGTGGACCAGCAAATCGGTGGACCAGCAGATCGCTGGACCACTGGACAAATGACCCAGCAGACCACTGGACCAGCGGCCGTGCCACACCAGCACGCTGGCCGTCCAGAGCAGAGGGGGAGAGGGAGGGGTCATTGACGCCCGTCGGCTTCGGTTACACCGCAACCGCCGGCATGCGCCCGTCTGGGAACCCATTACAGCCGACAGAGCGTGGCCACGCTGGGTGCCGGGAGGTCGGCGTGGCGCGCGGCAGTCGACAGCCAGGGCTCCGCAGGCCCCAGAGACGCCACGTGCTCCACCAACAGTCACGTGGCGACAGCTAAACTGAGAGAAATGAAGACATTTCATGCAAACGCCTACAGCTGAATTCGGGATAGAAACCAGGGGCTTTTACGCAAACGACGACTGATGAATTTTGACAGAGACTTTCATGCACATGGTGACAACTGAACTTGGGATTGACTTTCAGACAGTCTTCTGTCCTGGTTTTAGAACAATCTAGAGCATTCAAGTTTTCAACATGTTCACGTCGAAGCTCTTACAGAAAACACAGCGCAACGTCAAGAAGGCACGTGACCACACCCTCATATACACCCCTCTCAAACAGCCTCGCCGCCAGCGCCGCAACACCAATCAATCCTCCATCCCGCCAGAGGCACTGCCTGAGGCGACGAGGTGGCCCCCATGACCCCTACCGGCCGTGTTCCCAGCCTTCCTACCAGCGCTTCACGAAGGCGGCGTTAGAGTCATAAGTCTCCGACCACCCCGCCCCGCCGTGGCCGCGGTGTTCAGAGCCGAGAACGGTGGGAGACGATGGACGCGCGGTGCGATGAAGCCAGCGCGGCGGCGGCGTGCCGTGGCGCGGCGCGGCCGCAGAAGGGCCGCAGGTGCCGCAATCCAGCGCGGTCGGCGCATTCCACAGGAGAAAACGCGCTCCGGTATGCAGTGGAGGCCGCCGGCGGCGCTGGCAGAACGGTCCGCTGCCGCTGCTGCTGCTGCTGCTGCTACCTATGCTGCTGGGGCGCCAGATCAGGTACGAGGGTGTAAAAGCAGCCCCGAAACATCTAACGAAACTTGCCATGCACTGGGCAGGAACGTAGGGACGTCACGAAAAGTGGGGAGGGGGCAGTGAAACTTTGATCTCGTCTTGAGAGAAACCGCCCTATGGAAAATGTATTTGCAGATTTGGGCTCTTCTCGACTTGGCGAACCTTTTGCCATCAAAAAATGTTCTCACCAAATACAAGAACAGATTTTAGCAAATGATCGAAAAGTGAGGGGACCATGCCCCCCCCCCCCCTCCGCCTGCTCCTACGCCTATGATGCACGGTCAAGTAGTGCCAACTTGCCATGTAGTGTTGCCATGCAAAACCTTGGTCATCTTTTAACCGAGCTCTTCTGAGGTTCGCGAGTTTGCGATATTTCCATGCATGCACGTTGCATTACTCCTTGTTGTTTATTGGGGTTTTTGGGCGCGCCGACAACAAAGGTCGATTTGCGCCCATTGCAATACTCTTTCATTTATTTCCCCTCATCCAGTAGTAAAAAGGTTGAGTGCAACGCTGCGTGCCGCGAAGTACCTACTACGCCGAAAGCAAGAGTCATCATTTACCAAAAGTTGGGGGCACCAGCATTCTACACGCGATTATTTTCATGCAACACCCAAATGGCTAAAATTAAAATCCGAAAGAGTTGGGACATTTCCTCATAGTCCGGTTTGCGATGCCAATCACCGAGGCACTATGCTAGCCAGTAAACCCTCAGTCAAAGAAGACCGTCACTGCCTGGACGGCAGCGACACTCACTTTAACACGTCAGTCCACGGGTAGTTTCCTATTCAAATGGTGGGGCCACTGTCCCATCAACTTTCCGCTTTGCCCCACCAACTTTGGTCAGATTTGAACGTTTCCTGGCGTTAAAATTACAGTTTTTCACTTCAACCATGCAAAACAAACGCAATGTGATATTTTTCCCCACCAACTTTTTCAGAAAAGCTCTACCCAAGCGTCAGTCACCCGCCATTCACCGCTACGCACATGTTCTTATCATCTGTTATCAGCTTTCACTTCTGGTTTACATGTCCGCAAAGGTACCAACTCGAAAAACGACGGCCGCAACAAAGGCTTACAAGCTTCAAGATAACGGGCGAGAAAAATGGCCCGAACTACTAAAATGTTGCTGATATCTTTAGATTCGCCTGGCGAGTAACCACATCCGTTTCGTTCTGGTTCAGCCCGTGTTCGTACGTGACGTCATTTCTTGCCAGTGTATGTGACGTCATTTCTTGACACTGGGAATTTCAGAACGGTCAAAACCAGGGTTGGTCTAGGGTGGGGCGAATCCCAGAAAGTTTGACTAAATTCCTGGTGTGGTGTGTGACGTGAGTATGGTGGTGTTTTGGGATTTAGGGGCAGCCCAACTTCTAAGGTTAAGTGGTGCCCATCAGAAAAATAAAAAAAAAACTCTGAATTCATATTTCGGTTCTATGTAGGTATATTCAGAACTGATGTAGACAAATTTGTAAAGAATGTTTAAATGTTGTATTTGAAAGGGAATGTTTCACCTTTTTTGAAGTTGTCAAATATACCTCGGCTGTAGTCGAAAATATGGATAAGTGCTGCTGAACACGATGGTGATATTTGTTTCTCGAAAAGTCACTTAACTTTATAGAAATAAGGTTTTTAAAAT
>JARFNR010358759.1:0-10754 GCA_030323935.1 Semibalanus cariosus
ATTTACTCGAAATATGGGGAAATTTGACCTGTTTTGACCTCTGGTGACCTCAATATTGACCTGATCAAAAATCACCTTTGTATTTTCCCTAGTACTCGTCACGGCCTACCTAACGCCGTTTTCCGCTTCTCTATACGTTGTGTAGTTTTCGAGATCTCTTGGGGGGCGGTTATCCGCCCCCCCATCGGTTCTAGGTTGGCTCAGACCCCCGTCGGTGCGAGGGTTAAGACTGCAAATATTTCAATCACATTTTGTGTTAAATGTATGGATTACATTGTTCTGAGAACGCCACCATTTGTTTGTGTAATTAAAAATGATATCCAATAATTATCAGGGTTTGCCAATACGTAGGCATACGGGGGCGTAGGAACTCATTTGAGGTTGGGAGGTGAATTTGGATACAAATTGGCAAACTTCTCAAAATTTTGGATTTCATAGTCAATTTAAGTGTTTCGGTTTTTTGAAAATATTAGGGTAAGCAAACATTTAAAAATATCCGAGATCGCCATTTTGTAGAACTCGTCATTTCACGTGTTTTTTTATATAAAAAAATGCAATTTGCTTCACAACTAGATTTTTTGCGATTTTTCAAGCATTTAGCTATTTTCGACCAAAAATGTCATGTAATGACGTCACTAAAATCGGTATATCTCAAATTTGCTTCGACGCAACTGCTATTTATTATAGATGACGTAAAATTGATGTACACGAAGGTATATCAAGTTTCACGTCGATATCTGCAACGCTTCGGAAGTTATTCAGGAAAAAAACAAGGGGGTCGAATCCGACCCCCCCAGGCGGTCGTGGGCTATGCCTCGTAATTTTGGACCAGGTATTGAGACTCAAAAGTTGGTGGGTCGTTGCCCCCCACTCAAAAAGTTGGGGGGGGGGCAGTTGCCCCCCCCCCTCGGCCCACCCGGCTCCTACGCCTATGTAGGCATAGTTAAATCATTATTTTAATATAAGTAGCTATAAGTCATATTATTATTACTGTTTTATTTTTGATCAGTCTAAGTAAATGACTCATCGCATGATCGAAGTGATGCTTCATGCTACATAAAACAACACAATAATGATGCATGTTTAGTTCATAAACACGAACGCGCCATATCAAATGTCCAATCTACAATTTCGGCGACAGCGAATCCCCCTACACGTGATTCTGCATTTCAGCAAAAACTTCCGCCAGAGAGCGTCTGTCCAGGTATTTCGGCGTAGTTGCAGCTGCGGTAAATCTCGCCTGCATGCGCCGCCAGTGGGCCTCCTGCCGGTGACAGCGGCGGCGCGGTGTGTGCGTGACCGGGCATCTGGCGGCGGCGTCTGTGGCGCACTAGAGCGCCGGATTAGTCGTGTTGTCGGCACCTCCACCTGTCACCGCTGACATGTCACTGGACGCCTAATCAGCCAGCCCCGCCCGGCCGGCCGGTGCCCCGGTACAGCTGCATGGTGAGATGGACCGCGCCCGGCGGTCTGTTGTCTGCGATGTCTGGCCGGCCAGCCCACCCCGCCCCGCCCCTTCTGGTCGAGACTGACCTTCAGTCGGGGGGCGGGGCGGGGAAGGAGTGCGGCACCCACTGTCGATGCCTGTTTTGCTGGAGGTCGTATGCTAGTCCGATGTGGATGCCGGTGAAGTGACATAAACAGGATATCACGTATGGTAATAAGGCGTTGGTTAGTCATATGTTGTCTGTTGTTTGGTGATTTATTTCGTGAGTGGTAAGTACATACATGACTGGCACCAAATACGATGCCCAGACTCTACTCTATGCATTCGTGGGTTACTTTCCTCTTGCGATATAAAATGCCCTAAGTGGTAGCCGCGTGTGCGTAATACATTCGGTGGCTTTGACATCAAGCTTCAGCTTACTGGTCAACCAGTCTACTACACCGTTATGAACCAGCTCACCTTTCCTCGTCAATCAAAGCGGAGTGAAAAGTATAATTGTGACAAGACTTAATTTAATCGGTTGAAAGTGATACGCGCTTCTGACCAAGTAAGCGCAGTGTAACTATGCCAAATTTTCCTTGGTGCCCATGAAAAAGAAGGCTACCTATGTCTGCTGCTGTCTGCTGATGGACAATATGCTTTAAAAGTGTACCAATTACGGTCGGAGGCAGCACTTGGCTTGATTGCAGTAAGTAGATAGTCACGCGCTGGTCACGTGACAGAAATGCATGCAGAGTCGACCAAACCTAACCCACTCTGACATGGGCTCCCACTGAGACATGGGCTCCCCAGTCGACCCGACGAAGATAGCCTCGCACACCATCCAATGGTCTGACAGACCGGTGACATCTGACAGACCGGTGACAGACAAACGGGCGACAGATACCGTCAGATTCGACACTTACAGGCACGTGACATACCTGGTTCCCGATGTGACGGCTTGTTGGCTTATAACCGATACTGGTAGATGGTAGTAACTACATTTGTTTACACTCGATGCTTTTACTTGATGATGCTCGGCATTATACACTTATCGATTGCTCGTGACAGAAACTTTCGGACTCGGGCGCACAGGTTGTTTGGTGGTCCGTGCCATATTGGACACTGATGTGACCAGCGAGTTGACCGACTGACCTTGACCCGGGGCGGACGTGTGTGAGGTCACTTCGCGCGCCTGCCGGCCGGGGCGATTGGGTCCGGTCTGGCTTTATGCTATGTATAATATTTATATCATAATTATAATATTATAACATGATATTATAATGGTCAGTGAATATGTCATCGATGTGTCCTTGGTGCCCACAATGACCATAGAACGTAAAGCGTGATCTCTGGCGTAAGAGCGGTAAAGTGAGGTTTGCGTCGAACTCAATGTGTTGATAGTGCGAGAAAATGTGGAGCAGGTACATACGTCAAGGAAACAGAGGACTCCAATGACCAGCGTCTGCTGGCGATAGAGGTCCGTCTTCCGTTTGCCATAGACACGCTCTCAGCAGTATCCGCTCGTCGGAAGGCTGCCGACCAGGAAAGTATGGAGCTGAGAAAGGAAACAGCGCACCTAAGACGTCGACAGTATCTGACGAAACTTCAGAGGGACCATCTACAGCAAGAAAAAGGTTGGTCTGTCTATTGTTGTTTCCTGGGCCAGGCATCCAGATTCCTAATTGCCATGACCTCATATTCATTTTTACTACTAGTTTCGTTTGTAGGTTTCGCAATGTGTGCAGTGTGCACATTAGTATTTGTAACAAACATTGAATAATATAAATAATTTCGTCATAGCTCGCCCAAATGCGCAATTATTTATAACACCAGGAAACAGGGGCGCAGCCAGTGGGGTGCTATGAGGGCTAAAGCACCCCCGTCGCGGCTCAGAGGGGCCCATCTCAGGTCTGAAAGGGGCCCATCGTGGACTCAGAAAAGGTCCATTTCAGGCCTGATAAAACCCAATTTAGCCTAGAACTAAACAAATTAAAATAGAACTTAACAAATTCATGACTTTTTTGGGGAAGCATCAGCCAATGCTAAGACGCCCACTTCGGTTAGCCCCCCCCCCCCGTCGCAAAATCCTGGCTGCGCCCCTGCCAGGAAGCGAAAACAGTCGCATCATTCCTTAAAGGTGAGAACCGTTCCTAAGCTGCAAGAAAGAAAGAAAAGCGTGCATACAAAATATCTAGCAACGAAATGAATTGTGCATGAAATGCTGATATGTCATTTCACACGTCACCTAGCGGCATTATTTCCTATCAGTTCTCACCCGTTCTCTATGTATGTCGTGACTTTGGTGCCCTGGTCGTGACTATTTTGTTTTTGCCGATACGAAATTTACTCTCAGGAGTTAATTAGAAGTTGAGCACTATTCCGGTATGACGCCTCCTGGTTACCCTGACACTCAGGAGCGCTGCGGACATACGAGATTTTAGCGTCACAAACACTTGTTTTTCAGATGCTTCATTCCACACAGAATCATCTAGGAATAATTCAATTCTTCAATTCAAGGATGACTGCCGTTAACTGAGTGTACTTGCTGTCACTCATTCCCCTAATCACATCCAATTCATTTAAGAGTCGCCACTTGCTGCCTGGCCCGCCTCTGGCTCCGGCGTCAGAAAGGCCACTGGGGGCGGGGACTGGAAGCGCTTCCCAATTAGTGACAAATTGACCGGGTGGCACCAGGTCGACCCGAGTGTCACTTAGCTGACCACTGCCGGCTGCCGGGCTGCGGTCTGTCAGCTCTCTAACTACTGACAGAGGGCGGCAGGCAGCCGCCGGGGCAGACCAGACCCCCATTCCGATGGTTTACGACCACAGAAGCGGTCATCACTGGGAACGGCGCCGGAGACTGTAATTGCGCGGAAAGCGAGAAAAAGTGGTGAATAGTTTCAGACACAGACGTCTTTATAGCGTTGTACATCGCCTTTCTGTGGATCTGCGCAGGAGCATAGCAATCAGGTCAGTGAGCGCGCAGAACGAGGACCGTAATTATCGACGGAAAAAGAATCGAATTCGACAATTGGAGAGATCAGGAGAGCTTTGTCGGAGAGCTGGCCAGAAGGTCATCGATAATTGTTCAGGTAATGACGAGGCGCACACAGGATTTATTTCTATAATTGCTCCACGTGGGCCAGTAGGGTTCCGATGCGCGGTAAGTGCCACGTACCGTTCCCAGAATCACTGGCCGTCGTTGAGGAGTCAGGAATATTTCGGCGATGACTCGGTCGGCCGGCTGCTCGGTAGCGGCGCCTCAGTTTCGATGAATATGAACTTTACCAATGGGACGGCCGCGAGTCGCGTGCTGAGTGAACTTACTGTCCTTCCTGTAGGGACGCCGGACAGTGCGCTGCGGCGTGTTACATGTCAGCACAATTTGCCCATGAATCAGGCTATATCGGTGTGAAATCGTCACGCAGGAGGAACTCGGGCGACACAAGCCATAAAAACGCAGCCGGGGGTTGCTGATACAGTAATTATAGTATTTTTGCGTTTTCTTAGATCATGTGATTGTAGGGTGTTTTATTAACTGTTACTTATCGCCTGACAGAGGAACATTAATTATATTGTTGTAAATATGAATTATAGTTGTGTGAATCTTCAAAAACTTTCTTCGAAACATTATTGTAAGACAACCATTCGCACCAGATAAATAATATGTACTGAACTTCAGAACTGCTTCGTACTACTTGAAGCCTTTTTGTAGAAAACACTTATATTAGGAAATGAACAGGCCCGTTTGTACCTTCCGGTTATTTTATCAAGTTTGCCACTGCATACTCCCGTTACCTTTTTTCTTACATACCGATGGATTGCAAAAAGTGGCCACTTTCGAGACAAGTATGCAATACAAACTCTGATAAAAATCCGGTAACCTTGACAATAATTGAGTTGAGCTGATGCGTCCGTTCAAATTGTATGATAACTATAAAATGCAACGCATTTTACAAACAAAATCGGTAAATCAAGTTGCACCGTCATATGTCGATATGTTTTATAAACATATTATCCAAGGTTTTGAAACCTTAATCTTCCTAAACTCAATCAGACCGGATTGAACTTACATTTTAATTAGCTTCGACGTTCGTCTGTTGGTACTTGTTTATGTGTAAGTGTTCCGGCAATTGAGCTTGCTCGTCTGTCATCCAGTATCTTATCAGACAGCCAACACGACATGTTACTGATCATACACCTTCTACACGCATGTCAAACACACAAATATGCACATACGTAATATGAGCATACCGCTTGATGGACATAAAGACATTCATAAGTGAAATAATAGTGCAACACAGGGATCTCTGGAGCCAATTTGCCGTTATCAATCCCTAGTCATTACTCGTTCCAACCACTTGTAATTTCTTACTTTTAGGCATGTTTAAATTGTCTAATACACATTTATTTCATTTACCAAAATCCTGCAGTCTGTCCCTGTTATACATTTCACTAACACATGCCTCACGGCTTCAGTAACACAAATAGCATACTAAGTGCAGCATAAAGCCTTATAAATCCATCAAATTTGTGTTGTACGTATTCACTAATATACACTTTAGAGCAAATTTTGATTTGCACTATTTCGGCTGAAAAATGTTGATTTACTTTGCTATTCCGACCTTATCCTCTACTTGTACGCACGTGCTCGTCGTGCCAATAACATTTTGTGGGGCGCCATCACTAGTCGGAGGGGCGCCGTTACTAGCCGGAGAGGCGCCGTATCTGGCCGGAGGGGCGTGGTCACTGGCCGGAGGGGCGTTGTCACTGGCCGGAGGGAGCGCCGTCTATGGCAGGGGGCGCCCTCACTGGCCGGAGGGGCGCCGTCACTGATCGGAGGGACGCCAGCTTTGCATGGGCGCCTCGGGTCTAAAGGACCAGGTCATGTCCTGAATGACCGTATACTCGGTACGCCACTGCCTTCCTCCTATTGCTAAGTTTCCTTGAATGACGCTTTTATAAACGGTTCCAAGTGCATTGGCAGCATTATCTGATAAATGTATAACCCATCCCTGTCTCACCCGGCAGGGGTTTTCTCACAGAAAGCTGTACCATTTATTCCCACTAAATGAAACCTGCTAGGTAGGCCAGTGCAGCCCGTATTAACGGAATCAACGATATCAGATGGTTCGTGACTGTGTTATCTACAGGCGGAGCGAACGGCGGCCATATCTGCGGCTACACACAGCCATATCTGGCCATATCTGCGGCTACACACAGCCATACAAGTGTCGCCATTGATTGTCGCAGGTTGACTGTATTATGTGCTGAGGAGTCCTTTATAAACTTCGAAGTGGTTCTTACTGGTTAAATGAGAACTTGCAGTATTCTACACGAATATTTATAAACCGATATCAGGCACTTCATTTCAAAGGAAAACTATAGAAGACACAACACAACACAGCATGCATGTACCAATGACTCATATATTTAATATACCCTGTAATGATATCGAAGCGCCTTGTTTCGGTATCGCACTTAAGTCGCTAGTTAAAACAACAAACCCAAATCTGAGACTGGCCGACCACCACGATCATTTTGGTACGATTACATTTCACCAGCTATGTTTATGTTTAGTGGCCAGAATCTATGTGGTCAACTGCCATTGAATCTCAGATGTAATATTGCATTGCTATTTCTTCATCAGCCTTAGTATTTGTATTCGTGACTAAATTATTTATCGATAATCAAATGTGAAAGCAGATGTCTGTGCAGCGAAATCATATTCATCACCGAATCATATTCACGACATAGGAAGACACTGCAACTGTATCATTTATTGAAGTTCCACTGACCAGCTACAACAGTATTTACAATGAAATGACGCTCATATATTCGTTCGCGACCAATCACTACGCAACAAAATTAACTCGGAATTGTGTGATCACCTACTCTATTGCAACACCTATATATACATAATGTACCGTTCAGCCATTATGAATAACAATTATGATACATAGCAATACATGAGCATTAATTGTAATATCATCAGTATCATAATATCAGAAAGCTGATATTTCGGGCATTTTAAAGATCACATATAAAACACACTCAAACGAGACATAACAATACCTTTTTACGCACACTTTACCAGATCTAAACATAACAATTTTTGTTTTTCTACCACCAGAGTTACCCATGCTCATATGAATTCACAAGGAACAATTAGGTTCATCGATGAAGAAAAGAAACGTGGACTGAATATCTAATATTCCAGCAGGGAGACAATCTCTGCTTCCAAATGTCTGTATCGCTGCCTTACTTCGACATCAGCGCATCAATGCTGAATTTGGCAGCCTTGACTGACGTCGGTGCTGCTGCTGCCAGCTGCCTCGTCTTGTCTCCAACCATCAGCTCCTGCAGGGAGAGCAGCTGCTGCCCCCTCCTGCGCTCCTGCTCCTGCTGTTCTGCCAGCCTCCTGAGCAGACCTTGATCATGCGCCGGGATCCGCTGCATCTCTAGCTCCTGCTTCTCATACTTGTCTGCACCCTGATCCTGCTCCTGGCTCCCACTCCTCTGCTGGTTAGCCCCCTGCCCCTGGCGCTGCTCTTGACTGCTTGGCAGCTCCTGCTCCCGCCCGTTCCCGACAATGCTGCCCGGCCCGTCACCGCCCTCCTGCGGGCCGAGACAGTGAGAGAGCCTGCTGCCCAGCCTGTCACCGCCTCCCTCCTGCGGACCGAGCCCGTCACCGCCCTCCTGCGGGCCGAGACAATGTGTGAGCGCGTGTCTACGTAGGTCGCAGGCGCGCCGGAACAGCTTGTCACAGTCGGGGCAGCTGTACGGCCGGATGTCCGTGTGAGTCAGCAGGTGCGTCTTCAGGTTGGAGCGCTGGTTGAAGCTGCGGCCGCATGTGGGGCAGCGGTGCGGCGACTCCTCCAAGTGCAGGATCTTGTGCACGGCCAGGGTGCGCGACTGGCAGAAGCCCTTGCCGCAGACGCCGCAGACAAACGGCTTCTCCTTGGCGTGGATGTACCTGCGGAGGGAGACAGAGACAGCGTCGTCAGAGAGGTGCGAGTGATACAGGCGGCAGGGACAGTGGGGTGCATCACCATAATGTCGCATTACACCACCCCGGTGTGGTTGACTGATAATGTGCCATCAAGGCACGATGCGTCAGTGTGACACTGTAGTATTTTGCGGCGGCGCCGTGTCATCTCAACTGCGCCTCCCACATACTCTTACATCGTCATCAAAAGTTCCATGCACTGTGGAATGTTCCAGCCGGACGGCGCGGTCGTGTCATCCGGCCCGTACAGGTGTTCCTGGGAGCTGACGGAGTCACCGGCCGAACCCGGCACCGGCGCCGCTCCCTCCCCTGGTCCAAACGCCGCCGCCAGACGTACCACACACCACACGGCAATAAACATCGCTGATGGGGTATTACAGCGCTATTCACCTCAGTGATTAGCGTGTGGGCCCATTGTCGCCAGCAGCCTTTATTGGGCGTAAGTCAAACGCCAGCATGATTTGACGATGCATAATGCAGAATTTATGACGCCGTATCCCAGATGTATTGTGCAGCGGCGGTTCGTGCACGGGGAAGTTTTCCAGCAACGATATTGATAATTTATCACGGCCACAAACCTACCAAGTTATGATTTACCAGGAGTTATGAGGCATTTTATGCATTGCACTTGCTCTTTCAGAGTCAATTAGATGATTGCGCCGACGTGATAGTCGCTAGCTGGTATTTTCCTGCTAATTTGAGCAAAGTACGTTACCAGCACTATTTTCACTTCGTGGAATCAGAAGTAATATGATATGTGGCCGAGGGCAGTGCACCGTGTCTGTGAACGCATATTCCCATCATCTAATTGCGATCAAATGTGTTTGTCTTTACATTTAAATTTGATGAGATTTCAGAGATTGCTAAGGAAATGTTAACGATAAAAAGTGGCACAGGAAGTAAAGTAACAGAGCACTATTCTTGCCGACAGGACACACAAATGCTTAGAATTCCTGGTAAATTACAAATAGTCGTATACTAAGGCATACAATTTGATGTGTGTTGGTGGTAAATAACTCCGACATTAACAGAACAAATAGACACACTTTATTACACAAAATACTGGCTGTTATTTCCAGCACCGTAAGTGAATTATTTGTATCATTAGAAGTACAAAGCTCAAGCAGGGGAATGTTAGTTTTAATACACCGCATACGCAGTACAGTGATGGCTCTAGACCAGGTCTTCGGAGGAACCTCGATCAGATTTATATTGTAAGGTGGTCTCATCTTCGACCTTCATGGGGTGGTAGGAATGTAAGAAATACGAAGCATAAATAAGCGCGATCATGAGAGCTTCTATGAATGAAGGTAAGTGAACATGCAAAGTTTCCCACATAGCGTAACTTTCCTCTTTCACAAAATTAAATTTACGCAGGGTGAATGCTTTCTCTTAAGATGTGATATCATTATTCACCAAATATGATAATTTTACAAATAATAAAGCAAAGCCAGGATTTTGAAACAGGAGTGTATGTACATCCATTTAGTCTTGCCACTCCAAACGCACTTCAGCGTGTGGAAGAACGTTTTTCGTTCAGGGGCGGATCCAGGGGGGGCAACGGGGCTGGCAGCCCCCTCAATGGAAATTGGCGCCCCTGCGCCGAAGGCGCAGGGGCACTAGTTTTGCGCCGCAGGCGCCGCCAAACCCATGGAGGGCAACCCCTAACCCATGGAGGGCGCTCCCAATTATGGGGAGTGCACCCAGATACCCAAAAAAGCATCCGAGCTTCAGATCTTCGGAAGGGCGCCCTCGAAACTCGAAAGCGCGCCCTCGAACGCGATTAGGCATGCACACCGAATCTGAGGAGGGCACCCAAAATCTGAGGAGGGCGCCCCCAAATCCATAGAGGGTGCCTTCAAACCCATGGATGGTGCCCCCAATCCCATGGAGGGCGCTCCCAATTCCGATGAGGGAGCCCCGATGCCAGAAAAGCTCTCCAAACTTCGGAAGGGCGCCCGAAACTCGGAAGTGTGCTCTCAAACGCGATGAGGTGCACCCCGAATCTGAGGAGGTCGCCCCCAAATTCATGGAAGCTGCCCCAAACCCGTGGAGGGCGCCCCCAAATCATAGCATTGTGAAAAAAGTTTGGGTGTGATACAATAATCAGTTATTATGGCACGACACTGCAATTTTTCCACGACAACCTTGCCGCACCTCATGACCAATGACTATTGACTATGGCCACTGGCGGAAACAGGGGTGTGGTGGAGGGGGGGGGGAACTCCCCCTCCCATAAGAACATGGGGGATTTAATACAAGTATGCCCCCGCGCGTTTCTGCATTGACTGTAATAAGTGTCAATAAGCTCGCGCC
>JARFNR010358870.1:0-10752 GCA_030323935.1 Semibalanus cariosus
CCAGCACCAGTCCAGCACCAGTCCAGCACCAGTCCAGCACAGCCATCAGCACAGCCGGAGCGGGCCGGCACAGCCGTCACCAGCACCAGTCCAGCACAGCCGTCACCAGCATCAGTCCAGCACAGCCATCAGCACAGCCGGAGCGGGCCGGCACAGCCGTCACCAGCACCAGTCCAGCACAGCCGTCACCAGCACCAGTCCAGGACAGCCATCAGCACAGCCGGAGTGGGCTGGCACAGCCGTCAGCTGTCTGCCATGACGTGCTCGCGGCGCCGTCAGTCACCCCGGCCGCCGGGCCGCCTATCTGGACGGGCGCTGTCCGTCACCCTGTCTGCGGAGCCCCGCTGCAGTCTCCGGGCCGATCTCTGTCACTCTCACCGCTGGACCGAGCCGGTCTGTCACCCGGGGACAGTCTCATTGACGTGGATCGAACAAGTTACACGCGTTCGGGGTCGAGGAGAGAAATTTTCGTGGTAATAAGAAGGCTTTTTTGCATGAGGTTTTTACAAATTACTTAGGATCACTGATCCGAGATTTGTAGTTACGCGCTTTGCCTATTTGTCGAAGCTTGAACAAAAACAAACTTCGGAGGTTCGTAGTCAATATTATGAGGTTAGGGCGATACCGTTAGGGCGTTAGGGCGATGACTGGTCCCATGTCCCAAGATGGGGACGTCTGACGGGCGGTACACTTCCCTAGTGTCCTCATCCAACCTCTTGATGCTTCACTATCCATGTCCTTGACTGACACAGCGCCCTGCCTCACCGCACTGCGCTGGACTTGTCTACACCTCCCGGGTGCCTCCTGCAGTGCTGAGCGGCACTGACTCGCCACCCGCGTTCCAACAGACCGCACCACCCAGCGTTCCAACAGACCGCACCTCGCCACGATCGGCAGGCCATCGATTAGACCGGAGACACGGCGGGTCGTTTGCTGCAGTTAGACTGAGCTGACCGCCTTGCTGACCGCCCTGCTGCCCGCCTGGTCGGCCTGACTGACCTCCAGCCGCCAGCCCCGTCCCTCGCAGCCCGATAAATGGCCCCACAGTGGTGACAGGCCGCGCCGATCACCAATTGATGGTGTCGCGCTTGGCTGCGCAATGTGCAATGGACGGGGTATGTATGGCCACCCGCGGACCTGGCGCCGTCGAGGTGTCCCGGAACTCGGCCCGGCTGTGTATTCTAATGAGGCGGTACTTCAGGGTGCTCTCGATCACATGCTGGGGGAAACAAACCGCTGACAGAGGCGGAAAGGACAGCACATGGTGCAACATCTTTCAAACTTTTCAATTGTTCCAAGGGAAATCAGCAGAAGAGGATGTGTTTTCCCGAGAACCCTGGGGCAAGCTTTCGAACATTTACCCGACCTGACCAATGATATTCTTCACATATGTCTGAAATCGTTTGACCGCCCGTCACTGCGCCTATCCACCTGACTCCTGTACTCCTGACCCACCTGCAATATCGAGCCTTCTCCATGACCCACCTGCAATATCGAGCCTTCTCCATGACCCACCTGTAATATCGACCCCTGTCTCTGACCCACCTGCAATATCGAGCGTAGCGTTCCTGGATCGGGTCGTGCCGTGCGCGTTGCTGGCCTCGCACCAGTACGTGCCGGCATCGTCTTCCTTCCTATTCTGTGTCACCTCGACAAAATACAGAGAGCTGCCGTGCAGGAAGAAGCGCTGAGGCCCGGCAGCCGACGCCAGCGGCCGGCCGTCTTTGAACCAGTCGACCCGCGGAGGTGGGGTACCCTCCGCCTTGCAGTTAAGTGTCACCGGCTGCCCCTTGGCCACCAGCTCGTCTGTGGGCTGCTCCGTGATGTGTGGCGGACGGCCCTCTTCAGCTGAAACGCAGGGCGATATGGGAGTCAGTTGGGGCTTGTTGAGTCGTTCGAAGCACGAGTTAAGTGTCATTTTTCGTTCAGCTATACATACCATCCATCACGATGACGCAAGATACAATTTTTGAAATCATTTGTATACACAGAGCAACTTTCGGTATGAGAAACCTTACGCGCATTCACGTCCAAATTGTACGGTTTTTGTTGCAAGATCTGTTGCAAGATTTATGTTTTGTTACGAATTCCGTTGACTCAGTTGACCTCCTCGGCCTTGTTCAGCTGTCTCTCGGCAGTTGCTGTGTCGTCTCATAAACGCCTCTCGTGTCGTACAAATCAGAGTGGCATGTTTTGACCCGGCAATCCATCCTCGAGCGGCCGGGTGTAAACATAAATTGCACGTGCATTGCCGGCTGAGGCGCCGAAACGGGGGCACGTGCGGGTCCTAAACAACCAGCGAGCGGGCGGCTGAAACGACGCGTCAACGGGCGCATCTCACACAGCAGGAGCAAAAACCGCTCCAGGGCGAGTTTTTGTCGCTCACCTCATTTGTCAACATTCGCATGATACACATTGGGAGCGGCGCGAAGGCGTGACCCGGTGAAGAAGACGTGAGGCGTCTGCCACGAAGGAGGGGGAGGGGGTGCCTCACTGCCTCGGGCTCCAGCCGTCAGCCCGGTCTCAGCAGGGGGGCGCACGCCGGCCGGCCGGTCGGGGGCAGCCCGGCGTCGCCTGGACGGCGGGAACTCGCGCTATCGCCGCCGACATCGGCGCAAATAGTCCAGACTCGACTCGCCGGACACGGAGACACGGGAGATGGCTTATTTTCCTGCCGCGTCCGGGGTCTGCGACGTCGGCTGGGAGATGGGACTGGGAGAGACGGGGAGGGTGGGGGCGGGACGATCAAGACCCGCCGCCGCCTGCCAGTGCCACCGCGCACCGCCGGCTGGCCTGTGAGTTATGAGCAGATAACCGCCGGCCGCCGGCCGCGGTGGAGAGAAGGGCCACCTGCGTCCCCACACACCGTCCCTATACACCGTCTCCCCAACACCACCGGGCGCTAAACGCCGCCTCAGATTACAGCGACGCCTCATTTCGCGCGACGCGCGGCAAACAGCGGCGCGACAAATGGGACGCACAGCGACGCGCGGCGACGAGCGCGACGCAACAGCTGAGCGGCGGCGGCGGAAGCGACGCACCCGCCGCTCCATCACTCTTTATCAGATGACCGAGCGCCGCCGGAAACCCACCGACCCACTGAGCGACCGACTGCCGGCGGCAGTCTGGCAGCATCGAGCTATCTAGCAACAGTTTCTGACAGACAGACCTATCCAGCCATACCCAGAACACAGTCATCTGGCAACACAGTTATCTGGAAACACGGCGGTCTGGCAGCGTGCCGCTGACGCCGGGCCGGAGGAAATCGCGCTAATGAAGACAATCGGGGCAGCCATCGGCAGCGAGGCGTCGCACTCAATCAGGCGGATACAGAGCGTCGTGCTGTCTGTTCCCCGCTCCCTGTCGGTAGACCGTGCCAATCGGGCAGAGGCGAGAGGAAGCCGGCACCGGCACCGGCACCGGCACCGGCACACGCACCGGCGCCGCCCCCGGGGAACAGACTGCCTACGTAAGCGGACGTCACAAGGGAAGTAATTTTGCGGGGCTGGACGGACGTGGAAGCGCGACGTAATTCGTCAGGGGATGTTGTTAATGCAGATGTAGCGAGAAATAGGGTCCGGAGTCGCTGACGACTGAGCAAGAGAGTAGACTGGTGTAGGAAGGTGGTCAGACATGACATGTTGTCGAAACGCAGGGCGACGTTAGATGGTGTGTTGGCAATGAATCGTGCCGTGCGTGTGACGCGACATATGGTTCCCAGCAGAGAACAGTCCCTATCGGAAACTCGCCCCATAGAGCCGACGGGTCCACATCCATCACTCACCAGCCCTGTCAGAGCAGTGAAGTGAACACCGGGGCGACCCCTTTCAGAGGTGACGCGCCCATGCACGCCAGACCCCACTCCCCCCGCCCCTGACTGGCGCGGCGGTGACGAAAGCGGCGGTGACACCGCACACTAACGGCGGCTGCTCCGCGTCAAAACAGGGCATCTCTCACCCGCCCACAACACACCGGCGCGCGCCGCGAGCGGCTGCTGTCTGCAAAAACGCCCACCGCCAGCGATCGCGAAACGCTGCCAAGCCGCTGCTTTGAAGTCGGTGATCAGTATCGGGCGGCACTCGGAGGCCTGTTTGCTCTGTTTACAGCGTGTCCGTGTGCCGGCAGTGAGCACTCATTATGCCACCGGCGGCAGACGGCCAGCAGAAACCAGCAGCCAGGGCTCCTTCCAGACGCTGCAGGCGAGGCAGGAATTCGGCCACGGCAGAGGCACACGATCGGAATCTGACGTGCTGATAGCTGAACGCTGATGGCGGCGCTTAAAAACACACATTTCTTACGAGCATAGACCATACATATAAATTCATATAAACGGCCGAAATGTAGGACGGGGACACGGTGCACCTGTGATACCTCCCTGGGGTATGCCAGCTGCTGGATGCATGCCAGTTTCATTCATTGCCCGGTGCTCAGGCATCCACAAGATTCAGAAACCTCCTTTGAAGACTTCAGCTATGCAAGCTCAGCATACTGCATAGTTATCTGAATCATTTTAATAACTAAACCTTCATAGCTGTGGGTCTTTCGTGTTTGGAAAAGTAATATTGCAGCAGGATGTCATGCATATCGTATGCAACCTACACAATTTATGGCATATTCAGCCTAAATTATACGAACAGTAACGAAACATGACTGGCAAAAACTAACGTTTTGCGTTCAAACTAAAACAAAATATTGCTAACTCGTAAGTTTGCGCTAAAGCCAATGTCGACTCGCCCTCGCACCGTCGCCGCGTCGTCGCCGTCGCGGCCGACCCCCGCGCACGTCGCGACCGTCGATAAGCGTCTGTAATCAGAACAGCCTTGGCGGCGGGTGACTCGGCCCGGCAGCTCTCCCCTCCTGCTCGGGGCGGGTCGGGGCTCGGGCAGGACATTGATCGAGCCACTGCGGGGCTCAGCCGACACGCGCGGCCGCTACTGCTGCCGGTGTCAGCTGATTACGCCGAGCTGTGTCAGCTGACGCGCCAGCTGACTACTAAGGTTGACCTGAGCTGACCTGGGAAGGGTGTTGGGGGCCACAAGCACTGATATATGCTGCCATAGGACTGCTGTCCGCGGAGACATTTCAAAATAAAGCCACAACATAAATTTACCCGAGTTTCCAGTTTGCCAAAATATGGAACGCACGCCCGCGTTTCGTTAGTTGCGTTATCGGCTAGAAAACGAGGGTCTATCTCCGGCGAGGTGGCACGCGCTCCATTAATGTGGCACGTGCCACGTTCAACCGGGGTACCACCCACCGCTGGGGTCAACAAACACAATCTCCTGGACAGGTGTGGAGGCACGTGCCACCTACAACGGGTACACATGTACTGAACGAGTACGAGTCACGTGCCGGGCGAAATGGCTGCAAACAGTTGCTGCCCGAACTCCCGGGCGGTATTTGCTACAGACGTAGGAGTGGCACGTGCCAAGTTAATCCTTTACATCGGGCCATATATGCATAGAGCCACGCCCGTCGCCCGTGGCCGTGCATCTGCAAGTGATGCGGCTCCATTATGCCCAGACTTCCTCATTACCGACAATGAGGCACTTTTCAGTCATCTGGTTCAGCTCTTTGGTCCACCCTGAAGTTGAAACTCATGCCTCTAAAGCCCTGACTGGCATTATCACCGGAAAGTACCACCTGCACCCGGGAACTTCGGTCCCATCTCGCGAAAGTCGACTGATACGGGGCGAGAGCCTCTAAAGAAGAGGCGATACGGCCCAGTCAGCTTCCCCTGGGATCCGACTGACGTCGGTACAGCTGGGTTACACCGCCACCATCGGGACCGTGCTCTGACACTTTACAGGCAAACTTTGCAGCTAGTTCAGAGGAGAGCGTGGCCGGTCGACGGCTTGCGGCTTCTGCGGGCGGACCCCAGCAACAGATGGGCGACAGGTTCGACGGTCTCTCAGGACACGATGAACGGCCTTTCACAAGACTTCGCAACTCCACAGCTCAGCATCCCTGCCTCGGAACTTCGGGTTAGCCATCAGACCGCCTGCGATGGTACAACAACGCACAGACAAAGCGCAGTTGTTCTCCGTAATGGGTCAATAAGGTCGACAGGCAGGCCGGCCTCACGACTGACGTACGAAAATTCGCTGGTGGTCATCGTAAACTGTCTCGCAAACGGCTTCGATTGGAGATCTCGTTACTTATTTACAGCATTGGTCGTGGATAGACATTGAAGAAGTCGAGCATCGCCGGTTTCAAACGGTCGTCAACGCTCATATTTTGTTTAATCAAGGGCTTGATTTAATCCAAGGGCTTTAATCCTGCCTAGAATCAATGCCAGAATGTCCGAGTTTCCAGATTGAATGCTTGCTCGTGCTCGGGATGTTTGCTCGTGCTCGGTGATAAATTGTATATTCGTGACGGTGTTTGCCCGCGTTTGTGGCTGGGACTGGGGTCGCACCGAGCAGTTAGCCAGGTAATTGTGGATCAATCATCGCACACAAAAACATGTATAATTTGTATCAATGGCACCGTGGGACAATCAATATATGTCACGGCACCATATTGGTGCTCTATGGAACAAGAATTATCAGCACTTGTTTGCTAAGTAAGCTAGGCGATAGTCGAGTACAAGCAGTTCTAATGGTACAATTTGCGGTTGTTTGGTATTCCATCATACAGACCACACACCATCAATCACTTTCACTGATGCCATTGATGCCTCAAGCTTGTGATTATTTCATATTTGTGTGAAACTTGGATTACGAAACTTCATCGTGATTTATTTTTATATTTCCCGTTGAACTGGTCGTTTATATCTTGAGTAATTTATTTACCAAAATCAACATTCACTTTGGACTTTACTATGTGTCAGTTAAGTTTATAAACTTACATTCATTCATTCGGACACTTTTAGCCGGTAGTTCAGAGTGATGAGTCTGTTTTAGGTCGTACTGCAAAGCTATTCTCATCGATTGTTGCATGCCCAGTTTAGAGTCCCTATTTTTGCCTGGTCCTGAGTCAGCGCTGTGCCTCTGGTCCTCGGTCAGAAGCGTGCTCCCAGTTTTCGTTCTATGGCGTGTGTCAAGGCACCGAATGGGGCCGCGGCCGTGTGACCGGGTTGGTCCTGATGTCCCGCTGCCGTGCTGGGTAGCTGGTCACCTGCAGCACTGATCGGTCCTGGGTCTCCCACGACACAGGACAGCACCGATCGGTCCTGTGTCTCCCTCGCCACAGTCGGACCCGCGCCTCCCCCTCCCTCCTACACTGTAGGTAACACGCATATGGTACCGTGCGTGCGGAATGGCCATATTGGACGAACAAGGGCGGAACAATGGTGACGTGCAGATAGGCTAGTAGAAAACTGATGCTATGCATTGTGCTTTGAAGTTGTTGACGTTCCAAATTTCTTAACATCCCAGCACCACCGAAATTGATGGTTTGTTGAGTGCATACCAGTCGCCAGGGTTTAGAGGATATTGTTTAATTCTTGCAATTGAATTGGCACCCTTACAAAGGCTTCCGAGAAAGCATGCCTCAGTATATCATTAAGGCAAATTAGAAGTGGCAGTAGTTTGCACTACTTCAAAGATAACTGTACCGTGACGCCAATGACGCATCACTTGAGAAGCATCACTTGTGCTGCTCAACATATGTATAGTGAGACGAGACATGAGCTGTCCAATAAGCACATGAATCATGCTTCAATTGATGAGTCAAGCGGACTTGTGCAGAACACAGTCACATGTCATGACGAGCATCTGGGGTAAAACGCTACATTGACCTCCATCTGAACTCGACCTACCTACAGCCCCTCAGGCGGCAGACAATACACCCATTTAACCTCCTCCGCACAGCGTTACGGGAGCCTCCGAGACGGACACACCGCAAATTGTACGTCGGGCGGGCGGTCCTGGCTTCCTGGCAGTAACTGACTCCGGTTACACGAGACAGATGCGTCTGCCGGCGCTGTGTTACAAGACACAGATGCGTCTGCCGGCGCTGTGCGTGCGTCCCACCGAGCGGCGGAGGCGGCCGTCTCAGCTCGCCGGTAATCAGAGCTGGCAGCGGTGCCGGCGGAGCGGAGCTGGGAAGCTACTGAAGCCGCGCGGGGAGATATCGGTTTCAGACGGGCCGCCGCGACGCGCGCTGCGTGCGAACTAGCCAGATTAATTTCTGGAGGAACCGGCTGGTATAGACGGATTCACTGAAAGCGTTCATTAATCAGGAGTGATTAATCTGGAGGGCCTTTAGAAGCCACGAGGCGGATCGGTTTCGGAATGAAAGGCGGAAGGTTTTATTTGAGGAAATGCTGCCAATAACGTGAGTTAGAATTACTGATTTCGTGATCAGTGGCGCTCTTAAATCAAACATTTTATTGGTCGATGATATCTATAGTGCATCGCGTTTTATAACTAAACAAGCGAATTGTCTATCATGGCAAAGCGTAGAGAAACATTGACGTTTTAATGATAATGCACCGAGACCTGCTGTATGACTCTTACAAAAGTAAAACATAATTCGCGTGACCTGTTCAAAACAGCTGATGGATACTATTTGTTTACCGGGATGTATCGAAGAAAGCAAAACACAATTCGCGTGACCTTTTTAAAATACATGAGTTGAAGTTTGACATGATATATCAGAGAGCATTTTGTCGTCGGAGTCCATAATATTCCAATACGTCACCACCTGAAGAAGTGAATTTTATAATGCACTGACACCATTGGGCCGTCCATGTACCAGTACGTGGTACTTCGGAATATCGCGCACCTGGCACAGTTGACGTATGTACAGCCGGTATAGTATATATCTTCCCTTTTTTAGTTTCTAAGACTCATCTCATTTCACTTCTGTGCAAATGAAGGACTGATTTAAGGGAACATGTGGTACCGACCTAGGTAGGTATCACATGTTCCCTTAAATCAGTCCTTCGTGTACACAGAAGTGAAATTAGATGAGTTTTAGAAACTAAAAAAGGGAACATACATATTAAACAGACTGTACATACCTGGTACCCGAGAACACCACTTGTATAGTTACTGCTCTCAGTTTATATCCGAATGGTGCTGTTAGCCGTTTCTATAGTTCATCAGCGACAGAGCTCTGGTTTATGAGCTGTCGAGTGAGGATTTAATTTATCTCATAATTACACTCATGTTCTTACAATAATACTAGTGAGAATGCAGAACAAGTACTTGTCTGTGCCAGTTTATTTGTACTCTGTGGATTAAGTCGTGACCTGTTGAATAAATGAATACCTAGAATCGCTTCGCCGAGGAGATGTTGCAGCGCTTTAGTTTTGTGATAACTATCACCCGAAACCTCCAGTTCAGTTTTCGTCATTGCACGATGCTGGTTGCTAAGTGCCAAGTGATACACATCATGTGCAAACTTGCAAATCGCAACCCACTGACACATCAACATCGGTTTAATTTATGTCTTAATGTCAAACTTTTGAAGCAGGCTGGCGCTTACATGCCAGCACTGATGCAATACTTAACAGCCGCCGTATCATTATAATAACGAGACACCCGAACCTAGCAACCCAGTACGACTGGCCGCAATGAATCTCGGCTGGCGGCCCTGAGAGCATGACATGAGTATAAGCCACAAACATGAGCCAGGCGCGCTCAAGACAGATCTAAGAGGATTCAGTGATGAGCATTCCTGCGGAGTGCCTCCAACCGGATATTGCCGCGTCTCGACCCTGAACAACTGATCAGTTGTTGGCTATCTGAACTCCGAGTTGTCAACGAGAAATACTCGTACGGGTAGGCAACCCGGCATCAGGTGGAACCAAGTTAATCACTTAACAACGGAGCTTAAGAAACCTACCCTCATGACTGGAATGATAAATGCACGGATGCTCTATTAGAAATGATGGGGTTAGTAAATCATCACACTTTTCTGAATTTTTGCATCATATACGAAATTTACTCATGCCATATTGTGTCACACACGGTATTTCATAATTAGCAGAAAAACGAACAGTAGTTACTCACTATGAAGAGCAGGCTATCATAACACGCGTACTGAATTTATGATGCATGTCCGAAAATAAACTGGAACTAAGTTGCACTAATGCTTATTACGTGGGCGTCGTCCTCTCATTCCAAGACCGCCTAACTTCCAATGCCGAAAATAGTCAAATTTAATTTGCAATTCATGGAATTACCGGTATTGAAGTAGATTCGTCCAGGGTACTGTCTGCGGAAACTGCTCGATAAATTCCACGTGATGTGTCGTGAGCTGATAAGGACGTCTCTAGACAGTCCACTGACATTTTCACCAATTTTACCAGAGCAGCTCAATACTGCTTAAAGGCAATTTGTATTCTTGCTGCAATGGACAAAGAGCAGTTATGCAAATGCTCGCGAAACATAGGGCTTATGGGAGCTTGGTGGTATTTTCCACAGCCATAAAAGCAATTAGATTGTCCCAAGATACAGTACGAACCCATCTCAGGACTTGGAGTATGAACATGGTGTGGAGTCATGTCCATTGTCCATTACATCCGATCTTCGCATGAATTTAAAAGCAATTGAGCGTATGTATTGACACGATAGAAATCAGCAGGACCTTCCTTGCGGCCGATCATGCAAATGCTACACAGTGGTGAGCGTTACCGTACGTTAACAATATTGGGCCGTTATGAACTCCATTGAATCAGGTACAGGGAGCCGCAGTTGCTATGTACACACTAAGGTCCGGCTTATTTTCTCCTCTAGCGTATGATTGACGGCGAATTAAGAAACGACCATATGTGCATTCAAACCGCATTACTGAGAGCTT
>JARFNR010359092.1:5004-17206 GCA_030323935.1 Semibalanus cariosus
CACAAACATCAGCGTCCGCCGCTCCTGGCTGTGTTGGTCGAGGGCACAAACATCAGCGTCCGCCGCTCCTGGCTGTGCTGGTCGAGGGCACAAACATCAGCGTCCGCCGCTCCTGGCTGTGCTGGTATCCACCGGCACATCAGTGGCACACTGTGCCAACTGATACACTTCTTACCACCCAGTCACCCCAGCTGTGACTCCGTACACTCTGTGCTTACTGTTCTTACTGTTCTCACTGTTCTTACTGTAGGGAGTTATGTATCGTTACGCCGGATTTCCGATCTATAAACTCTGTCTGCGCGATTCACCGTGGCTCGTGCCGAATGCTCGGTGCGCAGAGCATATGCACAGACTTCGCAGACTGAGCTTTCGAGCCGTTCAAGGCTTACCAGCCCCAACGTGTCCCACCTACTCGTCCCCCTCCCCGTCTGTAGCTGACCAGTCCACATCCTGTCTCAGTTCCCTGACCACCCCCGGCCCCCGCCCCGCAGATGCCGTCCGCTACTACGGCTCATACATGTCCGAGTATGAGCTGTCCGAGGTCGAGCAGTACGACGAGGTGTGGTTCCTCGGACTGGACGCCAGCAAGGTGGCCGGAGACGAGGCGCTCCAGCAGAACGGCGGCTTCGACGACGAGCACGGCAGCTACGTCAAGGTATGGCTGAGCACGGCAGCTACGTCGAAGTATGGCTGAGGATGGCAGCTACGTCAAGGTACGGCTGAGCACGGCAGCTTCGTTAAAGTACGGCTGAGTGGCTACGTCAGAGCACGGCTCAGAGCTGTGTCGATTCAACGTCATGATGTTATCCATATAGTTATAGTTCAAGTCATTTTTTAATATGCAATTAACTAGCAAGCTCAAGGAAAGTTATGCAGAAAATTATATAAACCTAAGACTTATCATGCCTGGGTTTCCAGCCGGCTGTAACAACATGTCAATCATTTTTACACGAGGCAGAAAAGCGAGCCAGCTGCTTGGAGCTGGTGGCGGCTGCTTGCTTTTCTGAGGACCCCTCAGATGCAGCTGGGTAAACAGCAGCCTGGATGATAAACTCCTTAAAAGTTCGCTGAATGGCACCGCCATCAAGCAGTTGGCCTGAGTTAAATACAGTCAAATGTAAATAAGTTAAATATAAGTCTCTGAGATAGACGAGAAGAGCCTTTGAATAAATGAATGAGGACGGAAGGACTCTGAAAATTAAACATACAAGATAGGCCGGATTCACCAACGACGTCGGCCACTAGTAAAGCCAGAGCAATGGTATTTTCAGGCTAACGGGAAAGGGAACGGATTACGGAGTTATATTGCATGCGGATCTCATGACGCTAAGTAAAGACTTTGGTATTATTCTGACAAGCCATTATCCAAATGAGTGCCAATTCATTTGGTTTCCGACGTTTAAGATATTTCAGAAACTTGTATAATGACCGATTCGAAGACGGCATCAAGCAGGCAACGGCAAGTAATATGGTAGCCTAAGTTTCTGTGTTGAAGAGAGCTATCAGTGATACGATCCAATAATGATACGCACCTCCTTACCGCCATCATTTAGTGAGATCTTTCAGGCGTACGGGAAATGACTGGTGTGACCACATTTATTTTTTACCTGTTGTATCTTGAACTATGAACAAATGACGATCTGTTCTTCCATTTCCGACACAACGTTTCCAGAGGAGTTTTTTAATGTGACAACAGGCTTGTAGGTGTTATTACCTCTCACCAAACGATAGAAAGGGGGTCAAATAAAAGCATAACACAGTCACTCGCACATTCAATAAAGGCAAGTGGAGAAGGTTATCAAGTTCGTGCTGAAGTTATAGATGGCGGAATGGCGGAGTGGCCGAACGTGTCGGTAGAGCGTGCAATGTGTGGTGACCTTAAAAGGCTGTCCGTACAACTTCCCTGATACCCGGGGCACTTAGTGCCATTATATTAGTTCTGACTTCGTCCATTAGTGCGGAATTGCGTCGTCGATTTTGACCAATAAAAAAGTCAAGTAAAAATAAAACTTACCGGATGGTGGCGCGTATTGTATGATGTGAGGAATCCTTGTATCACATATTTCCTCGTAAAAAGCTAATGATCATTTCTAAAGAAAACGCCGCCATGCTCGCATACGAAGAATGTAGATATGTCCTGGTGTATGATATGAATTCCTACTATCCACCGCTAAGATGTGAGGTCAAAGTAAAGCTGATTTAATTCACATATCTCTTCCCTTCTCACTTCCACATCGCGTACCAGAGTGACTGACGTGGTACTCCTGTTTCCGCAGGTGCCACATGACCAGATCGCGTACCGGTACGAGATTCTAGAGGTGATCGGCCGGGGCAGCTTCGGCCAGGTGATCCGCGCGCTCGACCACAAGACCAACACCCAGGTCGCCATCAAAATCATCAGGCATGTATACGTATTACGTATGTTGTCACAATCCGCGAGTACGTGTCGCATCACAGAGAGAGATAGACATTCCTTGGCTGCCTGCAGTCCGTCTCGTATTACTCACGGACTTGATAGTAAAACATATTTATTTATAATTAGGTCAAGAGTATTTTTGCGCAATAGAGTTATACGATTTAATGTGGACGAGGAGGGATGACATTGTTATAGTTAATATTATGTATTGGAAAATAAAATTAACCATGTCAGGTATTTTATTTTTAGAGAAAAAAAAACATGAAGATATAAAAATAAGCTTTCGTCATTACGCCATTATCAAGTTTCAACATATTTTCCCACACACGTGCACTCGCATCATCTTCTACTGTCCTCAGCGACGAAATATGTTGAACTTGATGATGGCGTAATGCGAAAGCTTGTTTTTCTATGTTTCTGTTTTTATTTTCTTTAAAAAACTGACATGGTTATATCATTTTCCAATACATAACATGAGTTGTGCGATGCGTATTGCCGTGGGAGTGGCATGCCTGCGTTTCCCGCAGTATGGCTGCGTTAGAGACTACTACTACTGCGTCGTTCTTTAAAGGGAATGTTTCACCTTTCTGAAAGTTGTCAAATATACGCTGGTTGTAGTCAAAAATATGTAGGAAGTGTTGCTGAAAACGATGGTGATATTTGTTTCGCGAAAAGTCACTTAACTTTATAAAAAAAAAAAAAATGGGACAATGATGTAATTATTGAGATCAATCTTTTCACTAAATCTTCGTCAATCTTTGTAGACAATTCTGGCGACTTGAAAACAAACAATTATTTTCTATCGTAAACGCAGCAGGTAATACAGCCAAGGTTCGAGAAATACAAGTCATTTTTCTCCCGGGACCAACAATCTTGAAGTGGCTGTCAGCCAATCAGCGGCGGGACTTGCATAGACCCCCTTTTGCAAAATTAAAATTGAATTGCTTAAAAACGGTTAAGTTTTGGGGAAAATGGTCTAAGTAGTTTAGACATTTCAATAACGGCCAAAAATAATGGCTATCTCAGTTCAAAACTAATGCAAAGGTGAAACATTGCCTTTAACAGGTTATGGTATTTTCTTTACACTGTGCGAGTATTCTGACACCATGAACGGTCTCTTCTCTGTGCTACCAGGAACAAGAAGCGGTTTCACCAGCAGGCGCTGATGGAGGTGAAAATTCTGGACCACCTGCGACGCCGCGACAAGGAGGGCAACTACAACATCATCCACATGCTCGACTACTTCTACTTCCGCAACCACCTCTGCGTCACCTTCCAGCTCATGGGGTGCGTTCTTCCAGCTCATGGGGTGCGTTCTTCTGTATCATATTTTACTTATTGAGTATATACAACAGAGGGAGGTAATTTGTACATGATCACGAGGTGGGCCTATAAGAAACAAGCTGCTCCCGATTGCTGACTTGCCCGCCCGCTTTCCCTGTTCCGCCTCAGACTGAACCTGTTCGAGCTGATCAAAAAGAACAACTACCAGGGCGTCTCCATGTCGCTCATCAGGAAGTTCGCCACGTCCATGATCCAGTGTCTGAGGCTGCTCTTCAAGGAAGGCATCATCCACTGTGACCTGAAGCCGGTGAGCTTAAAATTGACGTCATAGTGCCGGGATGATGTTATAAGGGTGATGATGTATGTAATGCAGTGACTATCAGCATAAACCAAAAACTGTCAATATATCCAGTACTGTTGCCTAATGATTTACTTGCTATTATTGCTTTTCACTTCATCTGCATTTGGTATCTCAGCGATCTGCAGACAATTTTCTGAACATATCTATCTCCAGCAATGTTATCCCTTTACCCCATCCGCTATTACTATGAACAGGAGAACGTGCTGCTCAAGTCTCGGAGCTCCTCCAGCATTAAGATCATCGACTTCGGCAGCTCATGCTACACGCACCAGCGGGTCTACACGTACATCCAGTCCCGGTTCTACCGCTCGCCAGAGGTCATTCTGGGCCTCCAGTACGGCACGCCCATCGACATGTGGAGTCTCGGTAAGACAGAGAGAGACACTCGCTAGAGGTCATTCTGGGCATCCAGTACGGCACGCCTATCGACATGTGTAGACCCGGTAAGGCAGCGAGAGACACTCGCTAGAGGTCATTCTGGGCTTCCAGTACGGCACGCCTATCGACATGTGGAGTCCCGGTAAGGCAGCGAGAGAAACTAGTCACGTACTGCATCGCCTTGTATCGTGGCAACTACGTGCCTCGACCAAAATTCTCATGATGTAAAAAGATCCCCTATTGAGGCCCTGATAAACATCAGTAAAGTGCGTTTTTGGGGCGATGACCGAGCGGGCGCGCGGTAAAGCTAAAACAAGTTTGAAATATGAAACTGTACACGAGCACTCGTGTGCATTGACTGTGTACCAGTGATGAGTAAAACGTTTAATAGTTTTACCGTGGTTATACCCTAGTATGCATTGGAACGATACCTATGGCCTTGATAGGAACGTTCAGCTGAATCGCGTAGGCAGTTTCAGTTTCAGAGATACAAAATAGTGATCCGCACGTGCGCAGTGCACACGTGCATAGTGACTCAAAGTTAAAAAGGGTAAAAGATATAAAAAGGAATCCACAAGTGCGCACTTACCATGCAGCTTCCGGTTCATCACGCGAAACATTGCGAGGATGTCAGTCAGAAGCAGCACACCACATTTCGCTGCAATCTTCCGAGTAGTTTCTGAGATATACCATAGGGGTGAAACCTGACACCCCTATTTTGTATACGTGCTTACGTGCGTTTAAGCCTATAGTTTAACTTACCATGCAACATATGAGGCACCATGGGCTCGAAGCGTACGCAAAATTTGGTCCAGTTTGATGAAGCCGTTTTATCTTGAGGCGCGGTTTTCCTTTAAAATTTGTAATTTGACATGCCCCAGTTTTGCGCGCGCCACGAGCTATTATACTACCCCTATCCTTATGCACTATAATTACAACAAAATTGTTTTTATGGTTCTATGTAATGGCAAAAACCCGGATATGATCAATTGAATGGTTAAGGAGCAGTACACTTCTGAAAAACGCCATTTTTATCCAATATCAGTGTTTTAAAATGCCCCAGGTATGCGCGTGTCACGCGCTGTGATACCACCCTTATCACAACGCATCATACCAAAATCAAAGTTGATTTAATGGAACTATACAATGGTAAAACCCGAACATGATCGATTGAATGGTTGCAGAGTAAAAAGCTTCTCAAAAGCGTGAAAGCCTGGTCGGGTCGGGTCGGATCAAGTGTAAAACCTATATATATATATGGCGAGAAACCTCGCGGGCGCTTCGCGCCCGCTCGGTAATCACACACTGGCACGGTACCATTCCGAATCTTCCTATTGCCACTGATCCGAATGCTCCCTAGTAGGCTTTGTTTGAGGTTCAATGAGTCGCAGAGCTCGCCCGCCGTTGCTGGGCTTGTGCAGGATGTCCTCGCTGTTTATTAAGCTTTCACGTGACGTGGCCGCTGATCCCGCCGCTTGTCGGATAGTGATTATGGGCAATGCCGGGTCGATCCGCGTTCAATACATGCACAGCGCTCCGACGGCTGACGGAACGCAAGCAGCTCCACTCCGGGCTCAGCAGCAGAGGCGGGGTGGGACTAGAGCCGGCACAGCAGCAGAGGCGGGGTGGGACTGGAGAGCCAGCACAGCAGCAGAGGCGGGGTGGGACTGGAGCTGGCTCAGCAGCAGCAGAGGCGGGGTGGGATTGGAGCCGGCTCAGCAGCAGAGGCGGGGTGGGACTGAAGCAGGCTCAGTAGCAGAGGCGGGGTGGGATTGGAGAGCTGGCGATCCACTGACGGCAGTGGAGGCCGGCTGTGTTTCAGTGGATTTGTGATATAGGGCGAGGTCCAAGGTTTGTCTTAAGTCAAATTCTAAGATTTTTCGGAATCATGCTAGTTGATAGGTGGCGTATTGCCGACATAATGTATTGCGTACCCTGTTGTCTTGTTGATATAGCAAAATGTTGGGTAATCTTACGACTGACAAATTAAGACGTTACTTACATTGTCGCTAAGCATTGCCTGAGGACTGAAGTAAACACCAGCGGAGGCCTTGATCTTATAGTAATGGCCCTAAACCCTACCTGATACTGACTCATTGGCAAAGCTCCAGCTCAACAAGATCTACATTCTCAATAGATGTAATTGGCTACTCCTATTTTTTCTCGACTATTTTAAAAGGCTCATGGCATACGAATGAACCATATCCCACACGGTCGATCTCAGATCAAAGAGAATTTATACCAGCGGTCGCATACAGTGACCGTACGTTATTAACTTATGAATCTAATCACTTCACCACGGCACACATAGTCGTCACTGTCACAGTGGGGTACTTTTCCACCGTCCGTGTGGGGCGTGGCCGTTTGAAGATGCCGCCCGTCGTGCCATCACGCACCGCAACCCGGCCGATCCTTCTATTTCTAGCCATAGCATCGATCACGGCTCGGCTCGCGGCACTTCTTGTAGTATTAATGGCGCTGTCAAGTTGAGGCAGACCACTTGGACCGGTTTTGTCTCGCGAAAAACACACGGTTGACTCGCGTTCGACTGGTCAGAAATGGCTGACTTTATCGCCGACTGCATGGAGCTCCTTCTCCCGAGGTGCCGTTTGTATTTACACCCCAAACCACATATACAATGTTTCCTACACTTGCTTACCTCTGTCTGACTCCTGAGCTGTACGTACCTGATGTCTGGCAGATCAGATGCTCAGTTTGCTGGCCATTTGGTGCCGTTTGGCACACCAGCTGGCTGGCAGGCCGACTGATTTGTGACACATTCATGGGATACGGGCTACATCTGAGCAACTTGTCTCTATCTTTCTACACTCAGCGAGAGATCCAGGGAATTCCGTCCAGACTGTACACTGGTCAACAAGTAGAAATTCCCGCTGTTCTGACCTGTACCGTGTGTCTCCGTATGCTGTACAGTGTAGGCCATATGTTCTGTTCACTTCATCGACACCACCTCTGTCTCTGTCTCTCGGTGCTGCATGCAGTGGAATCCAATGCAATTACTATAGTCCTCGCCCCCGGTATCAGGGGCGAGGGCATACATAGTTTAATTAGATTTCACTGCGTGCAGCACCGACAGACATCACCGATGGACAATGTTGACATTGAATTAAACGGGTGCTCTTAAGCAAGATTTTTTTAGTATACTTTCAAAGCTAGCTTCCGGCAGACGAAAACAAACGTCGCCCCGAGAAATGGACGGTGTATTCGAATAGTGCACTGAAAGGACTGCTACTAGCCGTTTTCACGAAGGATTTATTCGCCGGGCGCATCGACATCGGGTGGTGTCGATGAAGTGGACAGTACATATGGTCTACACTGTACATGTATGTACATTGGGGGAGCTATACACGGGGTTCTGACCAGTAGGTACCGTGTGTCCCACAGGCTGTATCCTGGCGGAGCTACACACGGGATTCCCACTGTTCCCCGGAGAGAATGAGGTGGAGCAGCTGGCCTGTATCATGGAGGTGCTGGACCTGCCTCCGGAGGACCTCATCATGCACGCTACTCGGAGAAGGCTCTTCTTTGGTGAGTTTGGCCGCCGTGTATGACACAAGTAGACGGAGCTTCCTGAAGCCCGAATCATCATTATTGTCATTATTTGGTGAGTTCAGCTATTCCACTGTTCACTGCATGATTTGCTGGCAGCAGGATGCTTTCGCTGCTTTGGCGGAGACTTATGCTGGGCAGCTTAGACTTATTCATTTCATCTTGTTTAAGTGCAATAATGACTTACTTATCGTGATCATGGTATATTAAATTTACCTAACTTACCTTAACATTGCTAATTTAGTGCGGTTTCATCTATTTCACGAAAGATAATTCAGTGTAACACCATCGGGCTCACTGTGGTACTGACTTCAAGTATAATCCACGTATATGCTGTGAATGTCTATTGTCTATGTCTGTGGGTGACCCGGATACCCTAGCATAACGCTCTTAGTTAGTGACATAACGCTGCGCTTGTTGAATCATCGAACTTCCGATGCATCTCAGCGTCATCAGTTTTTTGTGTACCTCCTCTGAATGGTGCAATATTTCCAGTGGATTTCAGTAAGCAATGTAAGGGATATTTCCCCTCCTTCCAGATAATCGACCTCATTTATTAGCTGAAAGTTTAGTCGAGGACTTATCTCCAAACGTGCAAAAGGTGATCCCGTGAAATCCCGTGAAATGAAATATAATAGGTATTCGAAAGCTTCAGTTGTTCCTGACTCGAGTGTACAATTATTACCGAGCGGGCGCAAAGCGCCCGTGAGATTTTTCGTCAACTTACTAGACAAAGTACATTCGACCCGGCCCGACACGGCCTGACACGGCCCGACACGGCGCGACACGGCCGTACGTGACGCTTTTCGGAAGCTAATAACTTTGCAACCACTGCCCCGATTGAGATTGGCTTTCACCATTAGATAGCTACATCAAATCAATTTTACTTTGGGCAAAAATATGCACATGAAAGTTATAATTTAACTTAGTGTACCAAGTTACAATTCATAGTTTTCGTCGGCATAATTTGCGTCGGCGAAGCCTTTCATAGTCAACGAATTTTGATCCAAGCATTTATGTATACGATGAAGCATGCAGTGCTTAGGACGTGCACTTCTTTTTGGCGAATTCGAGAAAGAAGATCATTAAAAATTTAACTCTCGCCCTACGGGAGTCATAAAACGACCCCCCTGAGGTTTTTCTAGAATAACTTTGTACATATTCGGCGCATCTTGCTGACATTTTCCGTAGCTGAGTTTACAACAATTATACGTATCCTATCAAAATTTGAAGTGTATACATCTATTAGATCGTGACTTACGACCTTTTCGTCAAGGGCATGTCAGACCACATTGGGCCATTGACCTGACCCCAAAGGTCACCAGTTGACCTAGATACTCAAACTGGAATGCTTTGGATTATCCTTATAACAGGAAACACGATACTGTTTACGGTGTCTCTCTATCTCTCTTCGTTCGGAAGTTATACTATGCGCAATACTTATACTAATTTTTGGACGTGGTCGATCTTAGGTCATTCACTTGACCTGGAAGGTCACCCGTTGACCTGAAACCTAAAAATATCATACTGTTAGATTCCTCTCATAACAGGCAACATGCTGGTTCTTACCGTATTTCTCTATGCTGCTTGGTTTAGAAGTTAACAGGGGGGTCTTTTTAGGACCCCCGTAGGGTGAAGGTGAGAAAAGCTCCCCGTAGGGTGAGGGTTAATACAGAGCGCTCCCGCTCGGTCATCGCCCAAAAAGGCGTTTTACTGGTCTATTAGACTATTCGAACAATTGATTTAAATGCGTACCAGGGATAGTATTTCCGCTTTACCACGTCCCACCTGCTCACTTTCCCATGTTTATGCCGGCAGACTCGAGAGGCAACCCGCGCTCCATCACCAACACCAAGGGCCGGAGGAGACGGCCCGGCAGCCGGCCGCTCCCCACCGCCCTGAAGTCCACCGACGCGCTGTTCGTCGACTTCATAGACAAGTGTCTCACGTGAGTGACGGCGCCTAGTCGCCATGTGTCACACCAGCTGTACGTTACCTGGTCGGCAATACGCCGCCATAGCCGGCTCAGGACGTGAGAGCGTGTGGTTGTGATTTACACGCTCTGTATGATGCGGTTTGTATTGTGTCGTACTCGGACGAAGACAAGTCAACGCCCTTCTAAGAAACGATAGTGGCGTGTAATCCCGATGTCGCGAAATTGTGGCATTTCCAGCGATTTTTGCGTGATACTAGAACGTAATAGCCTTTAGTTAGTTAGCGCAATTAGTTCAAGAGTATTTAGCTAGTTAATTTAGACCGTCAGGTGAGACCCAGCTCAGCAACTAACCCTCCCTCTAACGGTCAGGTGGGACCCGGCTTAGTAACTAACCCTCCGCACTAACCGTCAGGTGGGACCCGGCGCAGCGGCTGACCGCAGAGGAGGCCGTCAGACACCCGTTCCTGGGCGGCAGGGCCGGCTCGCTGCCGCCGCCGCCGCCGGCCATTCCCAGCGCCACTGACGAGGCTGCCTTCAGCATCTACAAAATCTACCGTGGCCGGAAGCCGGTGCGGGAGTTGGCGCCGGCGCTTATGGTGGAGGAGGTGGCGGCCGGGGCCGGGGCGGGCGGCAGTCGGCAGGACAGCAGTGCCGGATACACTGAGCGCGCTGAGAAAGCCGAGCCAGCCGCGGCGGCTGACCCGTCAGCTCTGAGCAGCTCAGCAGATGAGCCAGCAGCACCATCTCTCCAGTCGGCATTCGAGTGTGGTGAGAAGATGGCACCGAGCGCCCAGACTCAGCTGTCGACCGAGGCCGCTCACGAGGACGGCGGCACCTTCCTGCCGCCGATTCTGTAGACGTGTCACCGTGTCGTGTCAGGGACAGCAGTGTCCACCCAGCCTGGGGCGGTCCTCCCGACCTCAGGCGGCGCCTGGCTCCTCACGTGGACTCCCACCTCAGGGTCCCGCCTCACCTCCATGTCTTTTAAATCGTGACCTCACCATTGTTAGATTTAGCTACCAACAAACTGCAGATGAGATTGGACTGGTGTCAGTGATTGTTACGCAATCCAGTCCCAGTCAATGCTGTCCGTACGGGATTGGTGATGCTATGATGATTAGGTTTGTGTGTAAATCACCATCCTGTCTGGACAGGCTAGGATTGCATTAGGCTGGCAATAGTGATAGCCTATTTCAGGTCAGGTTTGCGCCAGTTTGACCACACTGGCAGTTAGAACAGGTCAGGTTCGCGTGAGGCTGACACCCAGTTCTGATGGTATGGGTGTATTCCTCGTCGCTGGAGACGCAGTTCGCAGCACTTGCAGCGCTCTGCAGCCCCAGATCATCATCATTATGGTGATGCCGCTACTGATACTGCAGCAGTTGGAGATGTTTGCTCCTGGAGTGCTGACCAGAGGGTACCTTGTGTCCCGGCAGTGAGGCCATGTGATCCTCACTCTACCCTGGGTAACCTGTTAGCACAGGGTTGGGTGCTGCCCCTCTCCCCCTCCTCAGTTTCACCGTGTGGCGGGCGGTCATGGCGGTACATAGTCGGAGTATATTATAAACACTGTACAGGGCTTCGTGATGGTCGAGGTTTCATCTGCCGACGCTGTGGCGCCGCTGCCTGCTGATAGCAGCGATGATGTGCTGCGGAGGCTGTGCCCTCCGTACTGTCCTGGTGACTCCTTCGACTGAGGGCGGTGGTGTTGTGCCGCCCTCAGAAACGTGCCCTACGTCACCCCAGTCCATATCTGTGCCCGAGGGACGAAGCCCATATAACACGAGTCACGGCTCTGCGCGTGGTTTGTGAAAACAGCGTGAGGATCTAGAGAACGCGTTACTATGAAATTATTTCACAGAATTGTATACATACAAGTAGAAATGGAATAGAATGAGCAACAGGATGTATAAATATATTTATTATATCGAACCAAAGACCACACCAAAGTCCTTTGAGCGCGTGAATGTGCGTATGTCTGCGTGTTCCGTGTATGTATGTCTGCGTGTTCTGTGTGTGTATGTAGGTATGTTGGTGTCTTTGGTCCCAGGAAAGGAATATTTTCTCAAACAATAAACACTATGCGTATGAATAGTCTTTACTGTGAGTAGTTGCACCTTTAGCTCCAGTCAGGGGCGTAGCTTCTCCTGAGAAGTTGGAGGGGCTGAGCTGGGAAAAATCGCTTAAAGTACCATCAAAATCTACAAAAATACATATTTCTCCCCGGATTTGACCCACTTCCTCGTCAAAGTTGGGGGGC
>JARFNR010359204.1:0-10733 GCA_030323935.1 Semibalanus cariosus
GTCTACGAAAGTCATGCGACACATGTTTTATGGGTTGTTTTACACGTATATTTCGATAGTAGGAGCCATTTTCACAACCTAACACCATAAAAGGTCATATAAGGTCAAATTTTGAAATTGAGTAATCTAGATTAAAAAATACATGTTGGTAGACAAGTTTTGTCTTAAATACACAGTTGTGGCAATTATTTGTATATATCTGGTCAATAAAAGGAAAAAAAGTAATTTAAAAAATGACATCATGAGTTACTTGTACTTGGGAAGCCATAAGTCAGTCAAAAATAAAGATATTGCTTTGAAATTTTGTTTGGGCATCGTCTCTATTTAGTTCTCTCACATATATTCCGTTGTTTTTTATATATTAAAAAATTGGTTTCGTGATATATTTTTTTATTTTTTTATTTTTAGGGGTCAAAAACTCATTAAAAAAATTAAAGATAATCATGTTGAAGACAATAGCATTTCCTTCCTTTGCTGCTTTTAGTTTGTGATTTGCTTCAAAACTCCATTTTTTACTATTTTTCAAACATTTATCGTTTTTCCACCAAAAACGGCATGACATGACATCATTAAAACGTCATTATCTCCCAAAGTACTAAATCAATTTCATTAAAAAAATGAGCAGACGTAAAATTGATGTAGCATACGTAATTGGAAGTTTCAAGTTGATATCTGTCCTAGTGTTTGAGTTATTTAGAAAATCTCGGGAAGGGGGGCAGATTAATGTCCACCCAGCGGGGCGCGAGTTAATGTGCTGCCTTCAGATGGCAGATAACCACAACATGAACAGTGAGACCAATTCTCTATCATATTGGAAGCGTTGCATTTCAAAGAAAAGCTGAGACACGCTTTCCTCATGCAGACATATTACTCAATAAATTGCTCTTATTTGTTCAACCGTACCACAAGCCAACAGCAAGACAAAATACTGCGTCTCTGCACTGACAGTGTGTGGCATGTTTGGTTGCTTAACCTATTAATTTTATTTGGGATTAAGTCCACGAAACATCCTGCAATCTACTTAGAAAATGGATGGTTACATCCGTAGCACGGAAAGCTGCAACAATCTTGTATGTTGACAATGTCCTTCATGTCATGTCCTCAGCAAGACTAATTGAGCACCCTGGTCTGGCGGACACCAAGATACATTTTAGCGTCTTGGAACTGTTCCACAAACAAACATCGTAAAACGATCACGATGTCAGTTGCTGCTCACTGTTTGACCGACTCAGAACAGATTCGCCTTCATTATTTAAGTTTGGGTTGACTGGAGTGTTTTCAGGAATAAGGCCACTCGCCCTTCCGTTCGAAAAATGTGCTGCGCAGCTATGCTGCGTCTAGAGCCCTTCAAGAAGTTTGAGCTGTATTTGGAATGGGAATGGAGCAATCGGTGGAAATGGAAGATTTGGGCAAATTTACAGAACTGGCTTGGGTAAGGATATATGCTGATACCTTGTCGTAAGAGTCCTAAACGTCCTAAACGTGCAAAGTAAAGGGCAAGAAAAATGTGTACGTGGAGAACGTGGTGACGAGATATAAGTTACGTAAACAGAGTCATGTATGAGAGTATCATGAGGGTAAACATTACAATATTTTATAAAATATGTAAACAGGGATGGTCAATAACATGGCAGTAATGTATATTTTATATATAAAAGGCGTGACAAAAAGGAATAAGCTTTCACCGTTACGGCATCGTCAGATTCGAAAAATTTTGACATTTGAAAATAGTTAATCAAAAGTTACACGCGCTCTTTTGTCTAAAAGAATTTCCTATGCTGCCATGTTATTGATCATCCCTGTTTACATATCCTCATTCATCATGGCAAAAATAACCATCAAACACATTATTTTTTATAAAATGCTTGAAGATAGTTGGAAGTGCTCAGCCTGCTCGCCTAGAACTTTAGGTGACATAAGTTTTTTATTTTTTGTCTCGATAAATGTGATAGGGGTGGATATCAAAATGTCGTCCCCTGAAGAGCACATGTCATAAGTCTTACCCATCTCAAATCATTCAAATGAACAAATAGTTCGCTGAACACATATGCAACATTTGTACAAATAATGGTGCATTTTTTAGTAGTGTATAGTTTTTAGTATAGTACTTCAAAAACAGCCATTATTCATTGAATAGGAATAAAAGTTGTCTCATGTGTTCATCAATAAGGCAATGCAGCTTATATTAACAGATTCAAATGTATGTCTATTTTCTTAGCGACGCCTTTAGAGAAAAATAAAGAACATTGAATGCAGTTGTGTGCAAAATAGTTTGTCCTTAGGATAACGGGATTGTTCATTACGCAACAATGTTTCTTTAATGTGCTTCTTTATACATTTATGTATATTTGTAATATTTTCTTTTTAAATATTGCACACATCCCTCTGCTGGTTAACATTTCCCCACTCTAAATCCAAGCGCTGGAACTTGCACGAGCTGTCCTTGTGTACCACCACGTCAGCACCCCACGCTGGCTGTGCTAAACATCACCTGCCACAGCCGTGGCCCCTCGGGACATCAATCACGGCCGACATGTTCATCAGACGGTAATGGCGGCCTGCGGCAGATTTCGCAGCGATCCGCGCGGCCGCGTCGTGCAGAGTTTTGACGGCCTGTCACGCGGGCCGGAAGCGCGCCAGCTGAGGCGGCGCAGACACCTGGCTGGGCGGCACCTTCTCCGGCAGGTTCAGCAGCTGGGGAGGTGAGGGAGGACCCGCAGACCCCGGCAAATGGCCGCAACACCGGCCGCAATTTGTCACAGGGACAGGATCGGACGTCAATTCTGCGCCGCAGGAGTGGGGTTGGTGCCAGTTTACGGCGTGTAGCTGGCGCATATGACCTGCGGCTGGGCCGAGTGAGGCTGGGGTGGGGGCCACGTGGCGGGCCGGCTGGCCAAGCGACGCACCGGCGCCGCTCAGATACAAACATGGCCGCCGTCTGACTCCAGCCCTGCCTGCCCCGGCCGGCCGGGACGCACAGATCAGAGAAAGGCGCCGCCCTCGGGCCGAGGTGGTGGTCGTGCTAATGATACTTGATATATACAAACGAAATAGATGGACACTGATGCTAAATTTCAGTCATTGGCTACCCTTAAAAGGCGAGTTTAGCAACAAATGCTCTGCTGAATATTAAACGTCCAGTAGATATTACTTTGATTTATGTACGCAGAAGGAACAAAAAAGATCAAATTTGCTGAAGACCAAATAAAACACGAATTTTTTACCACAGCAGCATTGAATTTCCGAATTAATTGTCTGCCAACGTGCAACACGAAGGCTATATTTAACCTTGCCGAGCAAGACATTACAACGGAGGCTCATTAAATGCTGTGAGTTATGCATTGAATACCGATCGAACAGAATGTAAGACTACCCACTTCTAACATAGCCTGGATTGTATTATTATTTTACAAGCGCCAGTTACGCCTCTAATAAGCGCATAGGTTGACGGGTCAAAGTTCTTGGTCGCTAATGTCTTATTACTAGTGTGAGTAAGATACTTGCAGATAATGATTGCGTTGAGATATTTACTGCGCACACACAATCATTAGCAATGTTTTAAGTGACGTAATGTAAATGATGGTGGTCATCTTCAATGCGCCAGGATAGCAAACAATTATCAAAATTCATAAATAAACACTTCGATCATAAGTATGAACACGATTTTCTCATTAAGCAGCTTCAATGCGGCTGCAGTTTGATATGAGACCTCCAGCGAAGACATATAAATAATCAGACAATCTGATGACTGGTAGTCAAATTATCTTGGTCATCGAAAACATCTGTAATACGCTTGTGAAGTGCCGACGTTCAGCTGGAGCGGTGAGCAGAATTACAAAACAATTATAACAGAATCCAACTGCGGTACATTCATATCAGGCCTGCCACTTTCTACCCACAGATCCATTTGTGGTGGAGAGCAATTAACAACATGGATTTTTTTCTCGAGTAATGGAGGCAGTCTTTTGCTCGTGTTGGGTAGTTGCTGTGTAACAATATTTTATTTTTAATCGAGAGGCTTAAATATAAGAAATAACTTATTTTAATCTTTAGTGAGCCACGTAAAATAAAAGCCTGACCTATGTGAGCCCAATTTTGCTGAAAAGCTAATCATTTTAGAAAATTGCAAGTTGACTTAACGGGGCTCGTGGGTTGTAATTGGCAGATTATATTAACAGTTTGGAGGTGGCAAGTTTGAAAGTGGGAAATGCAAGGGCGTTCACGATCTGGAGTGAGTAACCAGAAATAAAGAATGTGGCATCTCAAATAAAAACATTTTCCTTCTCATACTGATACTTTTTAGCACGTAAGCTATCGTAAATCTAAGCCCGAAGAATTTCAGAAACTGTTGGAGCTCTTGGGCTAAACTTTCAGGCGACAATCCATGACCTGGAAACTTTGAACGCAATCTTATCGAGACAGTTGCCCTGCTCTTTGAACCTCGGCGACCAGCGCGTCCCGGAAAATGTCATTCTCAGACCCAGAACCATGCAAAATGCATGCCATCAATCCCCTTTATGGAGTTCATTGAAAGTCAGCCTTTTTTCCCGCGCTGGCGCCGAATTTACGACTGCGGCCTGCGGTTGACTCGTCTGGAGCCGACATAGCGACCCGCCCCGCGCGACCGCTGCGACCCGACTGAAGGACCTCCTAATTATTTCTCACATTCATCGCGTCCGGCCGATTCAGGATAACGACAAGTTGATGTGCGACCATTATGAGGTCCTTAATTGTCTCCAACTGCGTCGGCCGTAACTTGATATATCGGCATGGCTGACTGCCGTGACACGGTTCCGCTCCTCCCGTCTGCGGCCCGCCACGGAGGAACAGTCACAGAATGGCCCCCCGTCACCGGATCGCCGGACCGCCGCGCGGCCACACCACCGTCGACGGAGACGACGGCGTTTTATATTTGCGGTTAATTACTGGCGGCGGCAGCTTTGTATGCAAATGCGTCCTTTTTAGAGCGCGGCGACGAAGGAGTGGTAGCTGTATCCGGATCCGGGTTGATCTTAGCCCAGATCTAATTAAACGTCAATTCTCGGAGAATACACAGCGGACGTTTGCATTCAAATGTCGTGTTATCGCTGTTTGTTCAATCTTGGGTGTTGTGCTCTTTCAGCGAATAAAATACACCACGATCTTGATCTGCAGCTTCCTGTATAAACATGCAGCCAAACTGATTCTCTGTATGTGTATCCAATTGACCGTAAACGTAAACAAATGCATATAAAATAAATGAAAGAAACGCAGCACGTTGCTATGTTCCGACATGCTGGCTTAACAAATCTGGCGATCTCTAACAATGCTTATTTCGAACATGGTCATAAAATCCATGCACGCTTTTGTAAACTCAAGCGAGGAGAATTCATCCTCTGGTATTGCTCCCTCGCGTATCGTGCGTTAATAAGTATTGCAAACATGTGAGAATTTCTTACTTCTGGAGACTTTCTCAGCGCGCGGCGCCGGTCGAAACTACCTGAGGAGCCATAAGTTACCCGGGAGGAATTATCTTTGAGTCTACCGGTGACGCATTGCCCGAGAGCAATATATGAAACGACTCCCTTGGGCACCAAAAGCAATCTAAAGAAACAACATTAAAATTTCGGGAAACTATGGGCTCTGAATGGTTTTAAACACACAATAGGCTGCAGTGCAGGACGCGGAACGGGACGGAGATGGAATGCCCGCTCCGGGCCCGCCCCGGGCCGGGATCCCGTGTCCGGGCCGCAACATCGGGAGGCGGTGGCATTGATTTGGAATGCACCTAGGCTGGTGCTCATTTAAAGCTGCGAAATTAATTCCGGGAGCGAGATGCGTCTGGGTGGATTTAATTTTGTTGATGCATTTCCGAGTAGATTCTATCAAGACAACTTCGACGAATTCGGAATAGACGCACGAGCAATCTGCTAATGCACGAATGATTATTGCAAGAGGGCAATATAAGCCAATTAGCGAGGCATTTCGAAATATATCTGGCGTTAGCCTAGCGACCTTTAGGTTGCAACGAATGGACATGCGAGCTCATCAGTAAGACGTCAGACAAGGGTTGGGAAGGATAGCGTCGCAATACTTACACGGTATCTAATGAACAATGCAAATACACTACATCATTTAAATCTTGAATGATGCTTAATTTGTCAATTTGCCTGTCACCTGGAGAGCTCGGCTACACCTCTATCGCCTCATGCTGCCGAACCATTGTACTCGCAAGAAACTCAGCTGCCAAGCTACCAAGCTTGCAAACGTAATCATAAAACCAATTACAACTGCGTACAGGCCATGCATTACAGCTTGCCCGTGCCACCACCTCAAGTCCTAGCACCTGCCACACTCACACAATGGCTCCTGCAGAGGCCATCGCCAGTCCCCGCCGTCGACCATTTTCTCCGGGTATTTTTCTTCTTAGCTTCAGATAAGATCCCATAAATCTTTAGCGGCGGCGTAATAAAGCAGTACATCATACTGTGAGGGCCGTGGCGCAAGTTTGGCCACTCCCTAGAATGAGATAATAATACCGGGTGCTGCTCGGGCGGCTGTGGCGGCGGTTCGGGCGGAGGCGGTGGCGGTGGCGGTGGCGGAGGCGGTGGCCGTGGCGGTGGCGGTGGCGGTGGTGGTGGCAGTGGCGGTGGCGGTGGCGGAATAAATCGGCTCAGTGGTGATATTGATCACTGCTGATGCCAGCGTACGCCCGACTGATGATAACCTCACAGCGGAGATCGGAGATGATTGGTCCAATATTGCCGCCGTGATGGATCGGTCGTATTGGGCTGGTCAGGGCACCGTCAGCAACAGAGAACGGATGGGTGTCTCAGCCGTGAAACCTGACCTGATTACTGGACCATGGCACCCCTTAGGTGCTAGTGATATGCGTTAGTAGTGGGAAGTATTTCATTATGTCAGTGTGCGATTTTCGTTCTTCCTGTGTGCAGCTTTTACGATTAAAATACAGATGCAAATTGCATTGGACAAACATGAAATCAGTTTGATGCCGCCGACTAGCATGGTAGAAATTGAAATCACAAATTACATCTGAACTCCACAGTTTAGTTCTATTCTCCATAGTTGATAGCATGACAGTCACCCATTTCGGCTCACACAGGGGCGTCATTTTCTGAAAATGATTTGTAGGACTCTAATGCTAACTTTATATATTTTATGGTCATGCTTACATGCATAGACCTAATGTTAAAATGTGACATTATTGGTAGGGCCCTGACCCTAGCAGGCCTCTAGAAAACGACACCCATGGTCTCACACTTCTTCTTTTGAATGATGAGTTGTTGAATATCGAACCACGCCTCTGCCGATGTGCTCCCATATAATTACGTATATTTTTTTATCTCGAATAAAAGGCTAAACATTTCACTTGAGTTACATTTTTCTTGACTAAATCCGTGCAAGTCGATGCCTGCTTTTCTCAGTCACACAATAGCCTGAGCATGCAGCTGAAGAGCACTTCCAGAAAGCGGAATTCACGAAAGGCGAGAGGAACAAGGTGATCAATGTCGAGCGGAAGCGATGAATGACAGAATGACGACGGACTTGCCGAAAGTTTTGGCCGAGTGTCCAGTGTGCCGTGACCTTAAGCCTGCACATTCCTTTATTTGAAAGCCTGCATCCGTCCATAGTTTTCCATTCTCCAGTAGGTTTTCACGCAAATCCCACAGGAGCCTGCATCCGTGAGTAAGTTGACGTTACATACAATTAATAATATTGTATGCTTAGCCGTCAAAGACATAACACAATATAAAAAATGAATATTAAATAATGCTTTGGTCACAGAGCGCAAGATTCTTGTCAGACCAGCAGTAGTTGAACCTCTGGAATTGATGAAGGTTATTCACGTTTATTCTAAATCAAAATATTCTGGCTCAGTTGCTGCAAAACATGAACGTCCACAGAGTTTTCGACTGCCAACTGCAAGACAAAAATTGTAATATAGGGTTTATAATTTCAGGGGGCGTAAGCATCTATGTAATTATCAAGCAGTTTAGAAATTAAACGTCATTATTGCCACAGACCACTGCACAAACATATTTCTTTGCGAGTTAATAAGCATAGCATGCTTCCTCAACACCACGCCCAGGAAACTCTCAGCATAAAACTAAATGAGTATGATTCAGTCATTGCATGTCACATGATAATATGAGCCATGGAAAGCCAGTGGGCTATTCAGTCACGAGACACGCTCACTGGCCGCCGCTTGACTTGTTAATTACGGGCAATTAATGCCTGCAATTAACCACTTTCGAAGTTCCCTTATGTTATTTTTTTCGTTCGAATATAACGTATAAAATGCCTATCACGAAACTACGTTTGATGTTACCGGAAGAGCCTCCGAGCCGAAGCTTGGACCATGACACAAGCGCAACGATTCGGCACTGGTCACTGGCGGAGATCGAGTCGGGAGGCAGTGTGACCCGAGTTTCATGTTCGTGCCGTGAACCACAGCGCTGCTCTAGACGAGAGGTCAGCTGACGAGTGTCACCGTCTCACCACCTCTCCAATCCGTTACTGCGACCTTGTGCGGTCATAAAACCACGCCGGCTCCTACAAAAGTAAAAGGTTATTTGGGGCAATAAACTCCTTCCCCGATCGGCCGTGGATCGGGGTTTCTATCTGGTGTCGACGCACAAACAAACAGTTATCCGGGCGGTATCAGCGCGCGCGCGACACTGTTCGATCCAGCAGCCCGCATCCTGTGAGCCTGCGGTGGCACTGCGGAGGAGCCCTGGAGCGCACCCAGGCCGGGTCGGGTCAGGTCACACAGCCACGCCACGGACCGGACACCTGAGAAGCCACCCCAGCGTGGTCACACAGCCGCGCCACGGACCAGACACCGGAGAAGCCACCCCAGCGCAGTCCAAAGGTGAGAGCCAGCTGTCAGGTGGATCGCGCTGCTTTTAGCCGGTCGCAGCGTGATGTCTTGATCGGCCGATGTGTGATGACGGATGTGGCTGATCCGGCTGGCAGAGGTGCCTATCGGCCGCGCCAGATAATGCCGCAATTCTCGCCTTAATCTAGCCGCGCCAGTCGGGTCGGATTTTCAGCTCAACTTTTCCCGTGGTTATTCAGACATTCCAGAATGCTCATCACTATTTCATTTTTATGGGATTAAAGCCGATTTATAGTTCCATTCGCAGAATAAATTACAATCTGTATTGAGTTTATCTATAGAGCAAAGCAAGCAAGATTAATGTTGTAATTAAAACCATGGCGAGAAAAGTTTCTGCTGAAAATGCAATATGCTAGACCGCGCTGTGATCTTGAAAGGAGGCTGCGTGCCGTGAGGGCATTCATAACAGGAGCCCGAGCCGAAAATTTATCCCGAGACCGTGTAACAAGACACGCCGTTCGCATGTAAATCTCCATGGCGCTGCACGAGCGCGGTCGCCACATGACTGCCTCCCGCCCGCGGCCGGGCTGCGGCGGCGCGGCAGCCGGCAGCCGCGACGGCCGCCCCCGCCAGCCGCCGACACAGAGAACGAATCAAAATCGTTTCATTCATGGTTTGTCCGAGCCTTTCATTTTCATGTACAGCACAAGTCCAAGTTGTTGTAAATATATTCAAAAGGAGGCAGGTGTGGTGTGTCACGCGGTGTCGTTTGCCGGCGCCGATGCTGGCTGTGACGCTGACGCGGCGACTTCCTTCTCCAGCTTCTCGGTCACATCGTTGGGGATTTGTACGGCCTTGAGGTCGTCCACACCGATCTCTTCCTCAGTCCTGGAGACAGCGGCGAGATCGGCCAGTCAGGGCGGAGGAACCATCGCGTAGAGTAACTGCGACAGGCAATGCTAACGCATAGCTGCCATGTTGGTTAGGAAACACGAGAGTAAACCCGCCATGGCGTTAGTTACTTAGCGTAGAACTAAGCGAGCGCGAGCAAGAATACCGTACTGCAAAAACTACAAGCAGGGCCAACAACTGAGCAACGCGTGGAAAGCAGATGTCGTTTTTCGCATTTCAACATTATACCTATTAGTCTATAGGCGTTGCGAGGAAAGAATCGCATTGAGAACCTGATATCCCCCAACTTTCGTTGGATTACAGCGCCTCTGCTGCCGAGAGAGCGCATCATTGACGCCGCGCAGTACAAGCCTGGCTAAAGGCGCTTAAAACGCCTGACCCTCGCTAGCAGTGACAATTCCTTTATACCACAAACTTCCCTAAATCCCAAACAGCATCACCATCATCACAAACTTCCTGGCGGCATCACCCGACTCACTTGATGAGGATATTGACGAGCTCCTCGCACAGATCGAGCGCCGATTCGTCCTTCTCCCACTTGTGGTACTCGCGGAGGATGAGGTAGGCGCCCTGGTCACGCACCTGCTCCCGGGCCGTCCGGGTGGCACACAGCTGTGGGGCAGTCACGGTCACAGTCACAGTCACAGTCGGGCCACGGTCACAGTCACAGTCACAGTCGGGCCACGGTCACAGTCACAGTCACAGTCAGTCACGGTCACGCAGTGCCCAGGGAGCGACCACCGCAGCGGCACAGGTAGCGGATCAAACTAGTAACTCAGTTAATAATTGTCCTATCAGTTTTGCAAACCAGTCTTGTTCTCTGGTTTAGCGGTGCTACCATTTCAGTCCGTTGGCCAACCACGATCATGGCCAATACTCCACAATTCGGATAGGTTATCAGCTGCTGGGTAGAATTCGCCGCCTGGGCACACAGATGTACTGGCAGCTGGGTACCCATTGACTAGCCATTGGATGGCGTCTC
>JARFNR010359536.1:0-10718 GCA_030323935.1 Semibalanus cariosus
ATCAAGTAATAATGAAACTTGTGATGATGAGTCAAATTGGGTCGAATCAAATATATTTTATGAGTTGAGTCTATTCAATTTTGTAAAACTGCACTTGAGTCAAGAGTCGAGTCGATTAAATTTGTATAAACAGCACCTGAGTAAAGAGTCGAGTCTATTCTTTTTTTAAACAGTGCTTGAGTCAAGAGTTGAGTCAGTTATTCGGCTGGTGAGTCAGACTTGAGTCGACTAAAACAAATTGAGTCGTTACAAGTCTGCGCGGAGGAGTTGTAGCTTTTTATATATAAAGTCAAAACCGAAACGAGCCTCGCCTTCAGTTTTAAGTTATCAATTTGTCCCAAAGAACACAAAGAACTTTGAGACAACATTGACGAAATTAAATAAAAGATATGTATTTGTTTGCTTACCCTGACATGCAGATCACAAGGGACCCGGGCAAGATGCGATGTTATCTTGTACGCTAACTGGGTAATTAATTTTACGATGAAATTATGTGCGTATTCGGTTGTCCAGCAATTTATATTTGTCAATGGGTGATGCCTAAATGCTGCGGATGCTGCCTTAATGCTGTCCTGAAAGTTGCATATTCTGATCGAAGGACATCCGCAGACATACGCACTTGAGGGAATCCGTCTCAACTGAGTGTTTTCTGGCTCCGTTGGAGCTAAAGATCCTGGCTATTTCCGATTGATTCAAAATATTTGTAGATGTTGCATACTGAGAAGTGAGTACTACAAAGTTCTTTTGTTGGGTACTGTCGCCTCTTGTTCCTCCAACACCTCTATCACGCAATTGATGCTCCGTCCACCGATACAGCAGTTCACGCCAAGATTATTTTGTTCACACGGAACACTGTCCCTGAGCAAACAGCTTGGGTGTAGCGCAGGGATTATTCCTGTCGCCTCTCTTGTTCTCGTAGGTTAGACGCATAGTGATCTGGCATGGTCAGTGACTCTTCCAGAAATCTGCTGAGCCGATGTCAGGATCGCTGACTCAGGGCGAAGTTTCTTGGGAATTATGTGGTGATCAGAAGATGCACACTGCCATACGTTGGTGTGTAAATTTACGGTCGTCCTGCTATTTCATGAAATACTTTATTAAAGGGAAACGTGCTCATCTGTGAGAAAATTCTGAACGTGAAAATGCGACTCGCCAAAGACGTTTGATGATTTACATTCGATGACGTTTGAGTTCAATAATAAGCATGATGCTGTTTTCGTTGCACCTGTCTAGAATGTAGAGATTGTGTACATTTTTAATATCTATTTTTATATAATATTCGGTATGCAAGCATACCGTTTATTTTAATTAGAAGAAAACCATTTTTCTTGTATTATATGTAGTCATTTATTGCCTGAGATATACCCAGTTAACAACATAATTCTCATCTATACGTATTTACCAATCCTGGCAACTTTATATGTCAAGAGAGCAAATATGCACGACACAATTTATTGTAAATGATTTATTTTTTCCGTATCACTTCCCTATGACGTATGTCCAGAGGTCATAGAGACAAGGCACACATCAAACTCAAGCAACACACAATCCACAACAAACATCACAGTCGGTAAAAGAACACCAACACATGATTCGCGATGATGATATGGCAGCACATGGTAGCGATCTCATGATCGACATCGGGCAAAAGTCCCGGGTGCACTGAGTTCGACCGCTCTGCAGAATTGAGCACCCTGTCTCAGCGGCTCATGCCCCAACATCTCAGGCATCCAGGACTATGAACTCGCTGGACGGCACAGCCTGGTCAGCGATATCACTGATCGAAGGGATTGCGGGAGCCCTGGCACCATTGGCGGATGCGTCTTCTCTAAAGGCAGCTGCGATAGCGTCCTGGATGGAGTCCGGAGTGTCGTCGGCAGGAGCTGAGGCGGGAGCGACTTCAAGAGACACTGGGCCGGAAATATTATCGATATCGACAGGGAAAGCGATTTCAGCAGGGGCCGGCACGAAAGCATCTTCGACAGGGACCGGGGCGGGAGCGTCTTCAACAGGGACCGGGGCGGGAGTGTCTTCAACAAGGACCGGGGCGGGAACATCTTCAACAGGGACCGGGGCGGGAACATCTTCGACAGGAGCCGGGGCGCGAGCGTCTTCAATAGGGGTCGAGGCGGGAGCATCTTCGACTTCGTCCTCGACGAAGACGGGTTCTTGGACTTGGACCTCAACTTCAGCGGGAGCATCTACAACAGGGGCTTGGGCGGGAGCGTCTTCAATAGGGGCCGAGGCTGGAACATCTTCGACTTCGGCCTCGAAGATTTCGAAGACGGGATCTAGGACTTGGACCTCAACTTCTGCGGGAGCGTCTTCGACAACTATGGTGGAGATAATGGAGACAACGGGAGCGGCAGGAATGACCAGCTCCTCGGAGGCGACGGCGGCATCTTCAGGGGAGCTGACTGGGACAGCAAGCTGAGGCACGGCCGGCGACGTCTTCAGCAGCTGTTTCACGTACTCGGGCACCGCGGGCACCTGGGGGCCACTAGCGCGGAAGCCAGCCTCGTCCGCCTCCCATTCGACGGTGACATCGATGCCCTCGGGCGACGTGTACGAGTAGGAGCCGCGCATCGCCATGCCGGCGGCGTCGCCTATCTGGCGATTCTCGCCCGCTACGTCGACGACGATGTCGTTGCTCGTCTCGAAGCCGTACTGGAACTGGCCGTCATCGCCCATCTGGAAATCGTAGCGCAGGATATCCGCATCTTTGTCAGCAGATGACTTGGTGTAGCCCTCGAGCGGGACCAGGTTCTGCGGGAACGCAGTGGCGCAGGCCAGCAGGCAGACGGCCACCAAGGTCTTCATGTTGAGCGCGGCACGTGTGCGGCCGTAAGTAGACCAGGTGAGAGACTGATGCCTTGCGTCCGCCGACCGAGGATTATATACCCTGTCACGGCCGCCCCCGCTCTCGCTGCCGCTGTTGCAGATCGAGGACACCTCTCACCACTACACTACCACACGGGATTTTAGCCGTGACGCAGGTGTTACTTTGATACCAATTTACCCGGATTAGAGAATCTGGCTCCTTTGAGCGCTTGCCGTTTTGTACGATTGCGTAAAAGGTATGTAATGATATATAAGGTCACACATATATTAGCAGAAAAGAAGAAGCTTCTTCTAAAACATTGCCGCCTACGGTCAGGATGTATTCAACTGGCGGTGTGCTGCATACATTTTAAGGTCTTAAAATACTGGTTTACTACTTTGTAGCAAATTAGTAGTTCATCTTGTGTGCACGACAGGATTGACAATAGGAAACAATGCTTTCAAAAGTGGCAAAGTTCGGTTTGAAACATAACCTGGAAAATCAGTCTGAAAAGTTATCTTCTGTTTCGGAGTTAGGTCCCTGTCCGTGTCTAACCGTAAAGTTTCGCTTTAACTTCCCTGACCTGGTTTACTACTTTGTAGCAAACCAGTAGTTCATCTTGTGTGCACGACAGGAATGACAATAGGAAACAGTGCTTTAAAAAGTGGCAAAGTTCAGTTGGAAACATAGGCGTAGGAACGCGGGGGGCCGCGGGGGCCATGGCCCCCTCACTTTTTGTCCATTTTGTGTGCTAAAATCAACAATTTTACTCCGTTATAAAAATTCAAAGGCGCAACAGATTCGCGAAGACGAAAGTAGCTCAAATCTGCATAGAAATCCCGTGTAGGGGGATTGAGTTCCCCCTCAAGACGAGATCGAAGTTTCGCTGGCCCCCTCACTTTGTGTCACGTTCCTACGCTTCTGGTTGGAAAGATAACCTGGAAAATCAGTCTGGAAAGTAATCTTCGAAAGTAATCTTGCCCTGGGTTATGCTGTTAAATTGTCTTCATAGTATGTTTATGCCTTGTTAAGTCACAGTTCCCAACTGACAAGCGAATTAATAGCATTAATCATATGCATGGTTATTCAACGCAGAACATTTTAATCGGTGGTCGATTCGATGTCACTCAGCATCGATAGTGCGTTGCATACATTTCATGAGATGCTGATATATATGTGCGACGTCATCTATAAGACAGTTCTACACACTGCCAGGGCATTGGCAGCATCTCAGGTTGTTCCTTTGTTTAACGCTGTGATCATGCTCAGCATGCTCAGCATGTTGTTATCAAGGTTAATACGGCATTTACGTTATCGTCGCTGTTTCAACCTACACAACTGCGGTGTCTACAAGGCTTACCGCTGTTGCCCGTTCAGTTCGCGACGAGTCAACGCTGGACATGTGACCAAATATTGCTGACGCTCGGTCCAGTGACTCGTCATAACCTTCGGACAGTTTAGGACAGCCAGGGTTTTAGCTCTGATCCGGATGTCTTAAAGTATATTTATTGGTTAGGATAACGTGACAACAAAACGGCAGGATACGCGACGGAAATTTTGCACTCTCATTCTCATGCCTGCTGCGGTATTACATTTTGAGGAAACGTTGCCCGAAGAGACCACTGAGGCTTTCCGTTGCATATCGATTTATAAGCCCATGTGTCAGTTTATTATTATTATTTGTGATATGAAGCTGTCTGGTGTTCGGAACTTGTCTCGATGAATATCATGTGACGGGTTTGAAGAGTTCCACCTTAACATCACTCCTCGAGTGGAAATAGACAATATGTGTGAATTATCCATGACAAATATGGAACAATGACGACGGTAATTCAATTATATTTCTTTCATAAAGCTTTCGGTAACAAAGCTATGTTCTGCGGGGTTTCGGGGCAGTGGTCTTCTAAATTTTAGTTCTTCAATATGTGTACTGTAGGCCGGAGAGTTATTGAGTTGCCCGGTGTAAACTATAGACCTGAGAGCCACTCTGTACTCTGTAGGAAGGTGTCGTCCGCAGGCTTCTGCACTGTAGACCGTTGTTCAATGTAGTCCGGTGTAAACTGAAGTTAAAGAGATATTCTACTGACCGTTGCAGCTTTTTGAAACTTATCTGGCAGGTTCATGGAGGTTAGCTAACACGGAAAGCGTTTTTGTGTCTCTGTTTTATGCGAAGGCTATTCCAGTTATTCCTTATTGACCCCGGTGTGACGAAGACGGAAGTAGCCGTTCGTAGTGGGTTTGTGTGTCCCTGTTGTCTGGTTATTCACGTTGTACGCACGCGAGGCTATGCTTAGCCCGAGGGAGTCTCAACGCGATAATGGAGACCTTGCGTCTGCGGGGTACGTTTACGAGCGTCCTTGGCTTGACATGTTTAGCAACTATATTAACGGCCTTTTCGCGCGGAGGAATCGTATCCTTGGCATCCCTTTTTTCGTGTCATGTTTATTCTTGGGCAGTCCCTCACCTTGCGTCGAAGACAAAAGACTGCCGTTGTCGGAGCTATTACAACCCACATTTGTTTATTTTTATTTTCCGTTTCTGAATACATTTGCACTATATTGGTCGGATAAGGTCTGAAGCCTGCTGCGGGGTGAAGGGACCTGGTACGCTCGTAGAATATAATGGCTTTGTCAGTAACACTGGCGCTGTTTACTCAGGCATAGGACAGAGGAGAGTATTTGTTTAACGAGATCCGTTATCTGTAGAAACACCGTTCTTATCATGCCAGTTAAGAGATGTTATGGCGAAAAGTAAAATGATTACCATAATCGAGAGCTGTAATGAGCTGTATTGATGCTGCGAAGGCGTTGTGTTTCCTTTGGATAACATTATTCAAGTACAGCTCCGGTAATTATTTTAAGGTGATTACGTCTTGTTCCTGAATGTCCCTGAAACGATTTGTTATCAGCCAAACTATGCCCAGTAGACATTGAAGTCCTGCGCTGAGAACTTCGTTATTTATTTTCACATTGAGGTTGCAGCTGAAGAAAAATCTAGCTTAGCCACATCGTGTTATCACAGGCCACCCATTAACAATGAATTATTGGAAGGATTACGTTTTTATTTTTTCTTATTGCCTGATTTCGACCATGTATACAATTTTAAAAGTGCACCATCCTTGCATATCATAAGATGCAAGTTGGTCGTGTTCAGTGATTTAACTAGCATGACAAGGTCGTTTGTTTATGCTTGACATATTTTACAACATTAAACTTGTCTAGCTATTTAATCATTAACTGTACCATGTGGGTTAAATGACATTTCACAATGTGTTTTTTACTACCGGAATGTACTGAAAATACTAACTGATAGTCTACTTCTACGTCGATGTTTCTACTGTCTTTGCCGGAGATTTTTGAATTTGTGTGCTGGGATTTATATTGCCGGGATACCAAGAGGTTGACTTACTTCGTTACCTGTCAAACTAGAATAGCAAATAACCAGGCCAACCCGCGCCTGTGCAGGCAGCTTAGCACCACTAGATGCGGGGTTGACCGATGCGACTGGTGTCAGGTCAGGTCATTTCAGTCCGGTCTGTCTATGGCTGAGTAGTGTAAAAATGTTTGCCTTCTCAAACTCTGCTGCTCGCGTTTATCTTTTTTTCATATTTATTATCTCGTAGTCACGATCATTAATGCGGAATACGTGCTTTGCATTTGTCCGATATACCCTCAGAAAAAGTGTATAAATATTTTGACTGTTTAACAAACGTCCGTTGTAGACACGTAACACCAAAACTGGATCCGCAAAATCTGGGGGATTTTTACACTTCGGTCATTTTGGGGAAATTTAATACCGCATTTATGCAGTTTTTTATCGTCCAGTCTTCTTTTTGTGTGAACTTCTTGTTTGCTGCAGATGACAGTCTATTTTGACAGAATCACTCATTATCTCGCATTATGTCACCACTGGCTAGTTGACAGTGATGTCGCGATTTAAGGTCACGGTGAATTACTGCGGATTTTGTCACGTTTTCCACAACAGGGATCAAATATCTTATATATTTTAATTTGTTACATTCAATTGAAGCTTCCCTCTGACGCTGGGTCTGGCTTGGTCTCAGCTTTTCCCTTCCCTGATGTTAGAAGCATTTTCCCCTGCCTAGTTATCGTCTTGAACCTGTTTTGTATCTGTCCCCCGATGCCGAAGCTCGCACCAGTGCGTGCTGGATTTCTCTCCCTCTCTGGGCCCTGCGGTCATCTGTTTTACCGTCGGTGTCGTGCCCGTTTGAACACGAGCTGCCCATGTCTCCAGCTGGTTTTCCTGGAAATCAGCACCGCCGCCGCAACCGCCAGGGTTTCATCTATCGTGATCGCGACGGCCACATGACCGACTCTCGTGCTAGACGATTTTTCCTGGTTTGTCCACGTGACCAGATGGGTGCTGGTCGATTTTTCGCCACTGGAACGGAGAAGGTGGATCAGCTCTCAGGGGCGCCGCTCGACGGTGAGCGGTGAGCGGTGAACGGTGAGCGGTGAGCGGTGAGCGGTGAGCGGTGAGCGGTGAGCGGTGAGCGGTGAGCGGTGAGCGGTGAGCGGTCTTCTCCCCGCTGCTGCGCTGGCTCGCTCGCTCCTGAGAAGGCGGACTTTTGGTCATACAGATCCTGGGTGCCACCATGATCCGTACTAGTCGTGCCGCCAGACGGTTTGTCATGCATTCTGCACCGCTAATATGCAGGAAGACTCAGGCGCCGCTGCAGCGGCGGGTGACAGAAGCGTCTAGCCATTACGGAAAGCTGGTGGTTTAACGCTGCCCGTGACATTGGAAGTCACACCTTTGTAAGCAGCACCTGTTTTGCATTTTTGCGCGGATGAGATAATACTTCCCAGTAGAGGTGAAGACGAGCGTCTGCAAATACCCGGTGGCCCAGTGGCACCCTGAATTTTGTTTTTGCTGGGCTGCTAGATCAAGCTTATCGTTGGGTGTGTCATTCTGGCAGTTGTTTTCCTGAACTTCACCGCTACATTTTTTTTTCTCAAAATTTAGTCCCAATCTTTTGTTTCGCTATGTTTCTGGAATAGGAGTTCTTCGCTAAGCAGGGTCTGTTGCTAACGTTTAGACACACCGTCGGATATTGCAATTCCTGGTTACCTGCAGAGTTTAAAAGTCGAGAGCTTTATGCGTCGCAAAGTCTCGACTCTCGATACTCGCTGATCCTATCTAACGGCAACCGCTGGCGCCCACCGCACTGCCGTGCAAAGAAAGAACCACGTATGTAAATCGCCGAAAACCTTGACATACGTGGTTCTTTTATACGGCAGCGCAGGCCACCACAGTCAAGGGTAGATAATAGATATTAAACACGAGTGGCGGCGCAATCTCCCGTCAGAGCTAACACTCCGCCTCACCAGGGGACGGGAAGAGTCGGGTGGATGCACTTACCGACTAAGGTACTAGGACAGGGATAGTGCTAGGACACCAGGTACTAGGCCAGGGATAGTAGTAAGCAAAATATATGCTGCTTTTAAGGCGGAGAGGACCGGTGCGCGTTGCGATGGCAATTCAGAACAATCTGGGACTCTAAAAAACATCGCTATCGTTTCTAGGATTGTATCTCGCTTGGCATGTGGTATGACTTTCCTGGGTTCATCGTTCGTTGCCGCTGATGACTCTTGAGAAAGGCAATGTAAATTACCGCTACTTTGCAAAGAGCAGTTGCTCTTGAATTGCTCTCGTCATTAGGATTGACACTAATGACCCCCAACGGTACATTTCCCCTGTAACTGATGACCAATACCCAAACTATTTGCCGGAATTTAAAATTACAAAATTTTTCATCAACATCTTTAAAAAATATTGCCATTTTAAAGCCGGCAAATGAGCAAAATTGATTTTCCGGTTCCATACCAGAATGTGGCGTCCGTTGGCTCTGTCAGGGCGACCTCCGGCGCTCTGCCGCTGTCGCGGAATGCCGCGTCAGCGTGGCGGATCACGAGTTGCCCTGGTCAGCGGGCACTGTGGGCGGAGATGGGGCCGGCGCCGTGAGAGAGTGACTCACCTGGCTCACTAGCCTCATCAGGCTCATTACTGAACCCCTTCGTAGCCCGCCTAACCTTGCGACGATGGTTCGCTGTAGATTGTGACATCGTCCCATGCCCTGGATGCGAGTAGTGCGCCCTAAAACCCCAATAATCATCATGATCTAGATGCAAGCCGACTGTGATCCATGCCAGATCAGCGGTTTGTGTTATCCCCTGTCACTGAGTCAACAGGTTTATGGAAAACAGACCAGTTACGACGAGGGATTTTATGCTCCTCCGATCGCGCCAAATTGAGATAGAAAGGCCACGAGAGAAGCAGTGGCATGCGGAATCCCGACCGAAGTGTCACGAGAGAATCGCTGGAATGTGGACACGTGGCCGTATCAGGTACAGTGGCCGTACGCGGATAGCGACAAGCTTCACCTGAGTTGACGATCACGATCCGTGTACTGTGAGCATCAGGCAGGTGCCAAATCCGTGAGACATCACTAAGCCGCGTGGCAGGACCTGATGCAACTGGGGTGTGCTCTGGCGAACAGGGGCGGCCGAGCTTGCGGTTGGGGCCCGCTAAGCCGCAGATGTTAACTGTTAAGGCGTCTACACGCGTCTTATCAGACGTTCCTGTGCCACTGGGAATCGCGGGTCCGAACGGGGGTTACTCGGCGCTTCTGCGACGTTTTGAATAGGTCTGTCTATCTATCTATCTATCTATCTCGGATGATTGTCTCGGTGATCAGTGATGCAGACACATTACTAGTGGTCGTTATGGGTGAAGCGGTTAATTAATCCTCGCCGAAAATGTCGTGCTTAGTGCTTTTGTATGTGCTCGCGTCATTTAACTCTGGATTGATAATAACGTTCTAGAGATGGACTTGTTTGCGTTGCAATCAAAACGCTGTGTTTGCGTTGGCTTTTCCCATATTGGTCTTATCCAAGATGAGGATTTTTTAGTTAAGCGTCGTATTGTATTAGTGATCGTTGCCAGTAGTGATCGTGTGAATTTCAGCAAAATGTTCACAAGATTCCGCATAACGGCATCTTGTGAAAACCCGGTGTAAAACATTATAGCAAGATCAAAATAATGTTTTTTGGGATTACAGTTTACCAATAAATGGCCCCTTTGTGCTAAAGGCTATGCTCGTCACCATTATTTGACTGCCACTCGTTTGTTTCGCTTAAGCAAGTTTCACCCTAGTATGGGCTATTAGTGACTCCTGAAGCTAGAAATGGCCCTTGATCGTTGAATTGAAGGCTGCGAATCAGCAGGTGTTGTACTTGATGATATTTTAATTGGACTCGGATACGATAAGGTAATTTTACCTTCACATGTTTACGCAGTTCAGTAGCAATGATGTAACAAACCAATGTTACCAATGTAACTTTGTACATAGTGTTACATTTCGTTACGAGATTTTTATATTTTTCCATAAAGCTGCCTTGCGACTCGTTTAATTTGTTTCGCTCCCCCAATGAGCCTTGGCATACTAAAAAACATCGAAATACTAAAAGCTTGGGACCCCAAATAAATCTGGCCCTTTGACAGTATTTGATACTGTAGCATTTGGCTGCTTGGAGTTGGTAAATAATTAACCCGGCATTTACTGGGAGTGCGGGGGGTCGTTTAACCCCCTGATGAACTTTCGTAATATCTCAAAACTAATAGCGCTATCGACGTGAAACTTCGGGTACCTTCTTTTACATCGATTTTACGTCTTCTATGCAAAAATGAAGCAATTTTGTCGCAAACTTTTTGAGATATAGCGAATTTAGTGACGGCACTACACACGAGTTTGCCACTTAAATCAGCTAAACTTTAACTGACTGTACAAATGCCATATTTTGAGCAAAATGCAATCGAAAAACGTTAGAAGATAGCAAATGGCAAGGGCTTTACCATGGCTATCTCGGATTTGTAT
>JARFNR010359647.1:0-10710 GCA_030323935.1 Semibalanus cariosus
CGGGCGGCAGATCACCTCAGCAGTAATGGGTGGCGGAGGCGTGCCGGGCGGCAGATCACCTCAGCAGTAATGGGTGGTGGCGGAGGCGTGCCGGAAAAATAACAGCTCGGAACACGATCCGGATAAAAGCTGAGCTGAAGAAGCCACAGCTCAGCTGGGGTGTGATGATAAGGGAAGGGATCTGGTCGAAAGTCAGCATCTGGTGGTCAGAGACAGACAGAAATGATGAGAACGTCAACGAGTGGCGGAATCAGTCCACATTCAAGTCGTGAATGAGGCGCTGGGCCGGCAATAGTAGGAGTTAGGGTATATAGGGGCTGAAGCAGCGCCGAAGCGCGATAGAGGCAGAAGGAGCAAACAGTGTAGAAGTGGGACCGAATGAGAACGAGACATTAATGCTGGATCGGTCTTCATTTCAGGGAGACAGTTCATTAAAGTGAGCACTTCTGCTGTTTTAATGCATCTACATAGTATCATTATTCACCAGGATACACTTCAGTTTTCAAGTTCAGGGGTCCATTTAAAGAACTAAATGTAACTTAGATAGAAGCGTTATGTTGTTGATGGAATGTCACGCATTCTTAGCTCTTAACCAATACACTACTTAGCTCTGATTAAAAAGATGGACACTCGAAGATTTCTGGAGAGACCATTATGATTTTAACTGAAAAAAATGTTTCCATCTGTACAAACCAGTTCCAGAATAACTCGCAATTTCGCTTTCGTTCTTGGCACAATAATAGACATGCAAACTGGTTCTGAACATGCTAATGAAATTACCACGTCGTTAAGGCAACGTTAATTGCCAATCTACATGCTGAATAAACAGCCAGAACTCAATTTAACTTCTAAAATTATACAACCAACTTCCAGCATAATATGAATGCAGCAGAAATAACGAGAGGCCTATCTAATCAATATTGATTGATTTATCAGGGAAATAAAAACAAACAATTCAAGCTCTAGTCCTGTGCCATGTCAATTCATATTGATAGCTATGCAAATAAATATTGAGTGATTTTGCTTGCATAGAACCAACACATATAGTCCTGTTTATTCGTGCCACTTGCAACACAGTAAGGGAAACATAACACAAAGTAAACACAACGTACCGGCTTTGCCACACACAGTCAGTGTCAGACCCACCCTCACAAAGACAGCCCTGCTTTGCCACAAACAATCACACCCTGTCCCAGACAGTCTGTGACAGCCCCCGCTCTAACACAGATACTTGGTAACAGTCCCACTCTGTCCCAAACAGTCCCGCTCCACCGCAAACAGCTCCACTCTGCCACAGACTGCCACAGACACTCCGCGCTGCCTAAGACATCTCTGATTTGCCACAGACAGCTGTGTTCTGCCCAGACATTCCCACTCTGTCAAGGTCTGCCATCATGCAAATCGTATCCCGCTCTCTGGCCTATAATTGTCCATCGCTGGCTAAGTGGTTGCCATTAGGTCGAACGGGAATATTGGAAGCAGACCATCAGTTATCGCTCTATGTCGCAGCGGTGGCCCGGACGAGTTGTCTTCCTGCAGCTGCTGCTGTAGACCATGTTTTGGCCGCGGGGCCAAGCCCTGATGCGCTCTCAAGCCGGGCGGCAGTCGGGCGCAGCGATCACCGCCAAACTTTGCCCGGACCACGATCGACCAGCGACCACGGACGCCAGCAGAGCTCCCGGCGACACACTGGATGGGCTCCATAATAGCAGGCCGGCTTCCTGAACTCATGTTAGGATATATTTGATGGACTGCAAAGTTCTGTCTGGTTCAAAGTGGATGTCCATGTTTATCCGAAAGCTGGGGAATATCTAGAACTGTCACATTCATCTCGAGTTCAGCCCAGAACAAAGACATGAGGTATAGCCATGACACCCCTGCCAATCCAATGTGCTCGTGGCTGGATATTTCCAGTACGAGTTCATTTTATGTAATGAACTACGAGAATACCCAAAAGCTCACTATACTCATTTCATATCATCATGGCCATAGAAGGCATTTATGCCAGCCATATCGCCTTCTAACCCAGCAACATCACCATCGCACATCATCATCAAGTCCACAGCCTACATCCCCAGCCCCATCTCCTTCGCTGAGCTGACACGTATCACCTGGCGGCTGCTCCTCGGCGGGCGTCCATGTCACGATCCAGCCCGTTGGTGACAATGCGTGCTCCCGAGGGCCGCCGAGCTCGTCGGTCGGCACCGGAGAGCGACGGAGAGCGACGGCTGGCGGCGTGACCGGCCGGCACCGCCGAGTGGATCAATATCGCAGCATGTCAGCGGCAGCTCCGGTAGCTGGGACAGCTACGGCAGCTGCGGCAGCTACGGCAGCTGCAGCAGCTCCAGCAGCTGGGACAGCTCTGGCAGCTCCAGCTGCTGGGACAGCTTTCAGAAGCTGCGGAAGCTGCAGGAAGCGGGTAGTTCGTCAGTTGCGGCATGTTGGAGATGTGTAGCGCGGCAGCTATGGAAGCTCTCAGAAACTCCAGCAGCTGAGGCAGCCCAACAGCTTCCGGCAGCTCAGCAGCTCAGTAGCTTCAGTAGCTCTCGGCAGCTCTCGTAAGCTGCGCCAGCTGTGACAGCTGCTGTAGCTGGGTAATTCGGCTGCTCACGGCAGCTGGGTAGCTCCTGGAGCTCCTGGCAGTCAGCGACAGCTCTCAGCAGCTGCCGCAGCTCTTGGTAGGTCCAAGCAGCTGCTAGTAGCTCTTTGCCGCTCACGGCAGCTTCCACAAGCTCGGCAGTTCTCGGCAGCTCAGTAAACTGCAGCAGCTCAGTGTCTCTCCTCTGATATTTTGATCAGCACCCGGAAAAAGCGAGCAAAAAAGCCTCTTCCGTCACCCGTCATCTGAGACGGACAAAGGCGCAAAATTATCAAAGCCGCATATATTTGAATACATCGTAAATGATATCAAGCATGAACGACCAATAGGTACTTCGCAAGCAAGGCTCTCAGACACAACATCCTGTATTCAATAACGATTTAATAACCCTTTCTCTAATGACCTTAATTCTATTGACTCCACTATTTGTCATCATTTTCTCTGTTTAGCATGTTTTATTTCCTTTCGTTGTGTATTTCCCCGCTAGCCAGATCGGAGGCGGGCCAACAGGCGGTGACGGCTGGCAGACACTCTAGCTGGCACGCTCTGCCTCCGATCGCTGCTGAATGCTGACCCCCGCCACATCGAGTCCCACCCCGACCCTTTGTCTGTCGCACCCCCGCCCCACCCGAACCAGGGAGGGGGCGGACCCGGCCCCCAGCCGAACCAGGAGGTGGGCGGACCCGGGGCAGGGGTGCATGTATGAGGAAGAGAGCCAGGGCGCAGTGGCGGCAGAGGCTCTGTAGCGGAGGGGAGCAGTATGCCGGAAGATCGGTAGCAATGGAGCACAGCAGTGGCAGACGGTCTCCAGGGAGGGAGTGGGAGAGAGCCTCAGCCCGATTATTTTCACTTAACGTCCCCAGTAGTTATGTAAAATTGTCCGAGGATGGGTGAAGGCTGTCCCTATCTCTCTCCTTCCCACCGCTGCCGCCGCCGCCTCTGATCGGGCGCAGACAAGGCGCTGAAAGAAAGGGAAATGAACGAGACGCATAAAAAGTCATGATGATTGTGGTGGGTAAGCTGGTCGAAGCTGGGTCTCATCAACTAGGTTACGAAAAGGAGAAAGAAATTGTATATAACTGTGCTGCATATAATGATGCTTTTCGCTGCAAAGTTTCTCCATCCCGTGCAAAACATGCCTCATTATTTAATATGAACGAATAGCATATGACTCGTACGAAAAATAAATCAGATTACCCAAATTTACGACCACATCGTCCTCTTTTTCGAAGCGTAAATCAACAATTTCGGAACAAATCCCCAAAATGCAGTCATACTCCTATTAAGTTAGCAATGTATGCTTTGAGAGAAAAAATGTTATGTACCCTAAATTTGGTCCAAACTTCAAAGCTTCTCATGTGGTAAACTTCCAAGATCAGGTCCCACGCTAAGCAGAGTTAAGTGCAGGCCGTGACCCCACCATCCGATCGCGTATTTCCAGGCCACCTTCGGAATTTAGTAGCCAAAGTTTACCGTGCCCAAGCATATCTGAACACGATCCGTTCGGCCCACTAGCACCACCAAATCCAGAACGCGGTTGGTGTCACCTACCGCAGGTCATCTCAGCCAGGAGCAAACGGAGGACAAGAAAGCGACTCGGAACCATTGCTTGTGATCAGACCATATCGGGAGAGATTTCTAGCCCAGCGCTCTCTCCGCTGAGCTACAGGAAAGGACAAACAGTGGCAGCGCAAAATTTGTCATTTTAGCAGGATTACATTGCTTGAAATGTTTGATTATTTTACGTGTCTTTATCTAGTCCCCCATAAAGCAGTTTTTTGTGAAAACATCTCTACTATATTAACACTTATTTCATTTGTAATACATCGTTTTTTTCTCTCAATTATGTAGTTACTTGTTGAATATAAGTAAAACAAAATATCTAGACCACTTCATCATGTATTCAAGTATAATCCTTGGTACTGTTCACGCACCGTTTTTGCTTCTGCATGAACAAAAATGAGTATTTTAAACGTTTTGTGAGCATACCAGACGGATTTTGAGGAACAGGGAATTCAAACCATGTGGCATTTACCCAGTGAAAAGAATGTCGAGTAAGACCTGGTTTGTAATGCATTCTTGAGTCATTGTTTGTCTGGATACGGCGTATGGCACGGGAAAGTTAACACACAGTTGGACGCGTTTCGTCATTAACGACTTCATCAACACCTTTGGTTACGAGATGAAATTATGCACACCACACAGTCGGGCAGTGTCGGTGGATGTCAGTTTTCCGAATAGAAAACCGTGCTCACGCCATTCATGATCTAAATGAAGCAATTTGTTTATATCTCGTAACTAAAGGCGCTGTTTAAGTCTTTAATGGCGAAACGCGTCCACCTAGGCTTTCCCGTGTCATACGTCATAATTGTCTGGATATTAATACAGTTATCTGGTTATGTAATGTGAATCTGATACTGAATGCGATATGTTGTGAATCACTAGGTTTTAATTTTGGCCGATTTATTGCTGCTGTAAATACGAAAAACATATCAGGCATTTATCAACCGAGTCGTTGATATTATCTAATATAGGGAATTGAGGACTACCAACATGATGCAACATCGGATACAAATATGCAATAATCCAATGTGACATGGGCTGTACACGATTAGCCCGTTCACTCGACTGGTTTCATACTTCCGACTGGTTTTATTAAATCTGATAAAAGACGAAACAAGCATCAGCGGATGCGATATTGCAGTAAGACGAGGCGATGAGTCAATGGATAGCAAGGGCTTCAGTATAACTCGGAACGCAGTTCACAGTTATTGGCGATGTATCTTTTTCCTAGCTTGAAACAAGTGATGAAATCAATGTAATTGCTCTAATGTTTTGATGAGATTGAATAACGTGTCTTGAATCAAGTTGACTGACTCCATTGGCTTATGCAGTTCGTGTTTTCCGAGAAATATACAAAGTCTGGCACAATGCTCACCATAGATTCTTTCCGACTCAAGGCCAGCGCCAACCGAGCCCACTGACCTTAGCCCATGTCCGCTCATACCCAGTGGCTACTCTCAATGCACCGTCCTTCGGCAGCCTGCTATTATGGCAGTTAAAAATATACGCAGCAGTCACATATTAAACCTGCAACAGATGACGGAAGCTAATAACTTTGGAACTGCTCAACGGAAAACGGCCAGGCATCTGACATTCGATCGTCCTATTAAATCAATATTACTTTTGACGTTCTGCATTCTGATACAGCTGGTAGCAGTGCGCGTGACACAAAGACAATGCCAATGCACTCATCCCAATAAAGCGGATTTTTTTTCTTCTCAAACTGAGCATTGTTGCCATCTAAAGGTGACATTAGAGTACTAACGTCAAATGGCCAACAATACCACGCACGTAGCACTTCACAAAGTAAATTTAGGGTATCATGCGTGACATTTTGATCACCTATTATCGAGCCAAACGATCTATTGGCAATCTATTTTATGATCCTAAAATATGTCATAATATGGGTACAACAACTATATTTATAGATAGAAATACGCACTCTATTTATAGTTAGAAATACGAATACTATACTAAATAGTAAATACGCATACTGTCTGGCATCAAACTATCGATCCACTGTGGGACACTGACATTGGCAGCTGAATATAAAATATTAAGTTCATGTTCAAAACTGTTCATCGGATGTTCAAAACTATAAACCAAAAGCCTTGACTCCTCTTATAACGGTATGTGGTACTGATCGTATTAGGTGATCATACTACGAGCCAATAGCAATACTGTCTCCAACACTGGCGTGGTAAGCGACGTCTAATCTCATCTCTAAATGACGGCACCGCCACCGACACCTCCAAACAGCCAGATAGCTATGTTCGACAGCGGACGAGCGCCACCGTAGCTCGGTAAAAAAAACGGCCGGCCGAGCGCCGGCCTCAGTCGTCGTCTCTCTCTAGCCGCAGGCGGTCACGTGACCGGGCGGGTCAGCCGGGGCAGGCTGAGCGCTCGGCCGGCGGGTCGTGGCCGCAACCACCACACATACGCATACCCAGCAGTGGTATTCAGCCTCATTGTTAGTCTAACAACAGGCTCCCCAAGTGCTGTTAGCAGAGCCAAAATGCCAACATTATGCTGCTAATGTTTTATGATCCTTTTGCCTTTTGCCCTGAATACTTATTTGTTAACCAGTGTAGTTGATTATCAGCGTTTTCATTGTGCCTCATGCATTCATGTGTTTCCGTATACATAATGCACAACTGAAGACCAAGTTAGGTACACAACAACGACATGACAAAGGGAAATGCCATACCCACGTGTACCCACATTAATAAAATGCCCAAAATGCACGTCCCAACAAAAACCTGTGATGACATTGGATGTCTTACCCATGGCTCATGGTCGTACCCAGACCGTAGCGAACACAGGCCTGGCATCGCTTTCCTGCATTAGTCGCCTCTTCTGCTGCCTTTACAGTTAATCTACGCCATTGTATACAGGGCTACATCGATCACAAATACTGCCTAGCAATACTCGCTGTTGTATTTGTTAAAGGCACAGCTTGAAAACACAAATGGTATTGCTTCCCTTCATATATTGCTCATAGCGGTGCATTATCTGTATGCATCTATCGTGTATGTAACGTGTATATTTAATACGTGTATTAATTGTGTTTTCTGCTATTTCCAGAACATGAAGAGTCAGATCATGACTACTAACGTCTGGGTTGAGCAGGTAAGTCGCACTTTGAACCTTTAACTGGTGCTTATGTGTCATTTGTATAGGCGTTCGCCTCTACGTGGCATTGCACATCACAAATGCGCATTTTTTGCATTTCCATTCACACTCGCTATTTAGGACCTCTCATAATTTCCGCTGTCTCTCAGAGACTCCTCTCAGCTCTCAGAGACGGACAGCTGAGAAGTGACAGCTCTTTCCTGACCATAGAGTATGTTTCCTAAACTTGCAATATTGTCGTGCACTGGAAGGTGTTGGTGATACTCTGAGTGGTGTTGTCGATACTTTGAGTGGTGTTGTCGATAACCTGAGCGATGTGTTGTCAATATTCCGTCATTATGTATTGATATTCGATAGCCAATGTAGTCAATATTCCGTCACTATGTATCGATATTCGATAGTCAATGTTGTCAATATTCCAGGCAGTAGTTTCGATAGACAGAGGGAATGTCACCAGTGTGATTTTGTGGTCGATATTTATAATGGCACTGTCGATAGTTAGCGATATTATTAGCGAATAGCGCCCCATTGATGATTGCGTCTTTGACTTGTTTAGCGCAGCAGTGAAAATAACCAGAAGAGCTGTACGAAATGCTAATACACGATGTGCTCGCACTTGTTCCTCTAGGTCTTTGAGCTATCTCGGAGTCTTGATTTACCAGACATGACAGAATGCTATGAGGACATCGCAACACGCGATAAAATTCCTCGTCAGTCTCGCGTCCGCAAATATATTACTACCGATATATCTGGCGCTGAAAATGCCGGGAACGCAACATTTTTGTCTCGCAGAGCAAAGCTTATTTATGCTCAGTGGCTGTCAGCTCGCAATATATCACACGACAGCACCAGAGGCACGACAGTGACGACGGGACGCCCGGTCGGCTCAAAGTTCGAAGGAGTGTCGACATTTCCAGTAAACTTCCTGATTTTAAAGAAATGTATTTTCATAATAAATGTTCCGGACAACTGTGCTCAATCTGTTCCAGTGATATGAAATGTTGTTAGGTGATATGCAGTGCTGGACAAATATAAGAGCTCGTAACGTAGCCATGATGGTGGTGAGGAAAAGCTATTTGTGTCATTCTTGAAGCGTTATTTTATCTGTTTGAGGGAATTTTAATGTTAACCTTTATTCAGCCTCAATAGTAAAAGTGTAATGCATGCATGCGTACATGCGTGCATGCGTGTACGAACGTGTATACGTGTGTGCATGCTATACAATACATGCAATATCCTCCTATTCGCTGGTTGATGCAATACAAAGAAGAATAGTTTAAGCCGGTAAACTCGATGGATACATTTAATTTTATCACGTTGATTTCACCCTGGGGATATGACTCGCTCCAAGGAAAACACATCAACATTACTTAGGAAAGCGAATAATTTGCGAATGTTGCGGTTATACATTACAATTATTGATACTCTAAGCTCACACTCTAGAGCAATGTTTCTCAAATAAAGGGTAATTAACCCACTTGGAGAAGTGGAACCTTCGACTGGGGGTAATGGCTATGCAGCAGTAAATGAGAAATTATAGCTGATTTGTCTGATGATGGCGCACAATGCAAATAGACACATGTCTACTTCTAATTATGTCCCTAGATGGCATATAGTAGTAAGTCCCCGATGTTATACTGCACCGCATAGCTTAAAGGGAATGTTTCATTTCTGTATTGATTTTGAACTGCGATAGCCATTATCTTTGGCCATTATTGAATGTTTAAATTACTCAAACCATTTTTCCAAAACTTAGCCGTTTTTAAGCAGTGTAATTTATAATTTGCAAAATGGGGTCTAGGCTAGTGCCGCCGTTGATTGACTGACAGCAACTTCAAGATTGCTGGTCCACGGAGAAAAATGACTTGTATTTCTCGAACCTTACAGCTGGTTACTTGCAGTTGGATTACCCGCTGCAAGTACGATAACAAAATACTTGTTTGTATTCGAGTCGCCAGAATTGTCTGAAAAGATTGTGTTATATTTTGTTTACAGCGTAAAAGTTTTCTATATAGCTCTCTATAGCTCAATGATGACGTCATTGTCCTAAATAATAATATAAAAAGATATAAAGTTAAGTGACTTTTTGAGAAACAAATATCACCGTCGTTTTCAGCAGTATTTACTTCATATTTTGTATTACAACCAACGTATATTTGACAACTTTCAGAAAGGTGAAACATTCCCTTTAAGCCGAGAAATGCGGCCTGCGCAATCGGAAGGGGGTAACGAGTCATTATGGTCACCAAAAGGGTGACTAACTTACCACTGAGAACCACTGCTAGGACACATCGGCAAACATAAGTTCAATAGGTATTAGGTATCCTGACAATGTCATTCCCGAAGCTAATGGATGAAGTCTGGACAGGTATTTGGTCCCTTCATAAAGTTGTATTTATTTCCGTGTCAATAACATGCACACTCTCACCACTGGATGAGAGCCGATGTCCAGGAGCCGGGAGCCGGGAGCCGGGAGCCGGGAGCCGGGAGCCGGGAGCCGGGAGCCGGGAGCCGAGGGCCGTGGGCCTTGATCGATCGCAGTGTAGCGAGACTCAGCGCAGCGCCCAGTTTTGTCGGTATGTGAGTCACGTCGCCTCCGAGCTGGGCGGCTGATGTAGCGCTGAGCTGACAACGCGTGTCGTCGTGTCCAGCCCCGCCCAGGAACGAACAGAGCACCTCCGGTCGGAGGCTCAGCATCTCTTAGACGCGTGCGAGTGGTGATTATATTTTTTAAGCTGGGTTTTCGGTACACTCGACTCGTGTGCTTGATCATGGGCTCAAATGTCTCAGTGGAAAACTTAAAACGCGTGCTTGAGCTGTATTTTTGTCGAATATTATATTTTCTCAATATAGTACATACCTGGGAAATTTAACGGTCACTGTGTGTTGATATGATTGCATAATATACAATGTATATGCCATGCCCATTGAAGTGGTTTAAAGTTGACGTGATCCATTGCTAAATGGTGCAATCATGAACACAATATTATAAGTTCCTCGGTTTTTCAACTTGAGCCGACCTAGACCCGGAATCAACCCAACCAAAATATTTTGAGGTTTAAGATGAGTCTTTTAAAATAATCAAATTTTGCATCTCGACCCTATTATCGGTAAGGAAACTAGACATGGGTGAATTGTGTCTCTACTAGAAACTTGCGATCGGTCGGGTTGCCTGGAGCCCAAAGGGTTGCTTATACTGCAACTAATATTATTATTAATTATTAATTAGCAATTACTAATATAGCTGTCGAGCATGCAAATGATTAACATGGTTCTCATTGAACTTCATCAATGTTGATTTAAAGTGATTGATATGAATTGGGTATGAGACTACTCCGAATTGATTTGTTCGATCCTCTGACAATACGTGTACTTGCACTGCTCCAGTGGTGATAATACCAGTGATTCTGGGCACA